>OZ025255.1:8181143-8229802 GCA_964019135.1 Arenicola marina
AGCGGTTGCTCTACACGAGATGTCTGTTACCGCAGAGACCCGTTATGTGCAGATTAGTCACGTGTCAATAGACGCGCAAACACCACTTTCCGCGACGGTGGCTCCGCCACGCGGGGTATTGACACGGGCAATTAGCGGCCGTGGATCCCGAACCGGGGGGACGGCGGGGAGGCCGATACGAGGTCGGCGGCAGGGGCCGTAACGAAGCCACTCAGCCTTCTATCGATCTGGAACTGTGTCCACACCTTGGGCTCTAGCCCCCCCCCCCCCCCATCCTCCACAACCCCCCCCCCCTGTAACTCTGGTTTAGACAGTGGTGGAAAAGGAGGGGGCGCGGCGTGGCGTGGCCCTGTAACCCTGCCTGTAACCCTGCCTGTAACCCTGCCTGTAACCCTGTCGGAGATGGCATGTTGGGTTGTAATAATACATCATGTGGTGGTTGCATTACATGTCAATTTCAGTCACGTGATGATGTGATGAGTTTAATAGACATTGGGAGTGTTACTTGCGTTACGTTTGCCATGGCTAGGGGGGGATCTGGATTTTGAAAAGAGGTCGTGAGGGGGGGTGGGTTGGGAGTGGGTTGGGGATCAAGTGTAGACGGAACGAAAAGTGCAAAAAACTTTCGAGGGGTACCTGGGGATGGTCGAAGCCCCCCCCCCCCCCCCCCCCCTGCTCCTTAATTGCTCCATATGAGCCACAAAATGACAGCAGGTGGGGCATCTTGGAACGGCGGCGAATATAACGCCGAAAGACGCTCCTTAATTCCCGCGTTCACTAACTCTCATAACTCAGTTATTGGTGTTCGTACGGATTACAGCACATGGTGACGTCACGAGACTATACGCGATTTGGATTTGAGGAGACGCAAAGTTGTAACCTAATAATGATAACAAAATCAAAATTAATAGCCGTATTCTATGTAATGAAAAATATACTCGTCTTATTCAAGGACGTTTCTGCACCGCCTCCTACCCTCACTTTTTTCTCCATCCCCACTCCCGCTTCCCCAACCATACAGCCGGCCCTGACGCTTCATAGAACTTTGATGAATTAAATATAAATCACTTCAATCTTTTGGGAAATTCCAAAATATCCAAACTTAAGACGGTTTTCCCCCAGCTCTACACCATTCAATCAAACAGTTATCCCTGGAGTCCTGCGGAAATAAAACCGAAATAGAAAACGCAAGCCTATCACCCTATTTAAGTTTTATTACTGAAAAGTATGTTAAAAATTGTATTTCTTTCCATCGCAACGCCTCAGTTAAAAGTCAATTTGTAGGCACACCGGCGTAGTAACCTATATATATATATATATATATATATATATACAAGTAAACATAATCTGTCTCCCTAGAATTATCTTGGGTGATATATTGCACAAAAGAAATCAAGCCATGTTTTAACCAACATCAAATAGATCTTTCATCTATGGTGGAATAGATTACCTAGAACTCCACGTCAATGACTGGGCTCGAGTTTCGACCGCCCTCTCTGATCCAGGAAGGGGCGTCGGTCCGGATCGGAAACCGGTGTTGAGAGGATGAATGCGAGGAGGGGTGCCAGGGGGTGGGGGGTAGAAGGGGGTAGGTATGATCCAAGTGAAGACGTCAATAAACGGTATAGCAGGGGTGGCTGGAGAGGGATGGTGGAGGGAGGGGCAGGTATGTGGGGCGTGTGAGGGTGTTTGGCTGACCGCCGCTGGAGGGGGTGGGGCTAGCTGGCTCGGTGTCAAGACAATCTGATGGGATCGCAACAGGTCCCGGCACCGGATCCGCTCCGGAGCTGACACAGCCACATTCCCGGGTGCCACCGGGATACCACCGGGATGCCGCTCGGTATGCCACCGAGGCACCTGACTCCGGGGTGATCCCTGCCCACGTCCGGAGCCACTGATCCAGACATCACATTTGGTGGTCGAGGGGGAGGGTGGGGGGGGGGGGCTGGGCCGGGTCGAGAGTACCGGGAACGAGGGAACGTAGGTAGGGGGCGGGGTGAGGAATACTGAGAAATTCATCCCAGCCGGCAATCCCCCCTCCCCTCCCCTCCCCTCCCCGCCCCCCCCCCCCCCCCCTCCCGCTACCTCCTTGTGGATCCCGATGCCGCGCCCTGTCAGGAGCGAGCCAGATGATGAATGGTATCCGGATCGTCTCTAATTGTCCGGGTGCGCCAGGGGAATCCCAGTTATGCGGGAGGGATGGTGTCACTAGCAAACCGGATCAATATCCGGGACCCCCGGGGGTGAGCAATCAACACAGTCTGGGCTGGGGAGGGCGTGGGGGAGGGGGGGTGAGCAATCAACACAGTCTGGGCTGGGGAGGGCGGGGGGGGTGAGCAATCAACAGAGTCTGGGCTGGGGAGGGCGGGGGGGCGGGAGCAATCAACACAGTCTGGGCTGGGGAGGGCGTGGGGGGGGAGCAATCAACACAGTCTGGGCTGGGGAGGGGCTGGGGGGGGGAGCAATCAACACAGTCTGGGCTGGGGAGGGCGGGGGAGGGGGGGGGGTGACAAAAGACATCGGTTTCGCGTTTAGTGCTTAAGGGTGCATCACCGAATGGAACCACGTACACATTTATGTACATACATGTACAATTTAGTTTTCAAAATTTTGATTGTGTGTTTTAAATAAGTTCTTAACCAGTGATCAAGTTGTTGATACCTCTATGCTGTTTGTATGATATATGACTACATATTATTAGTTTGATGTTTATATCATATATTACTATTTTGACCTTAATATCAATATATTATCCTGGCTCTTAAAAGCAATAGGACATATATGTGATCGACTGTGGCAAACCCTGCCCGGTCTCTTATTCACTTGCTCGTCCATAACGGCAAATTTCGACAAATAAATCGGCGGTTACAAAAAATGAAGTAAATCCGCCAACAAGCGGTCATAATCAGAATGCTGTGCCGAGAGAATGAATCAACATTGGCAGGACGCATGACCGGACAGGCTAGCGGTCATAATCAGAATGCTGTGCCGAGAGAATGAATCAACATTGGCAGGACGCATGACCGGACAGGCTAGCATTATGCAGTTGATGTATTTCAGCTTTGCATATCAGTTGAAAATCCAAGTGCATAAAAATAACAATAATAAAAATAATAATAATAATAACAATAATAATAATAACAATAATAATAATAATGAAAAGCAAGAACAGTTGCTTTTGTGTGGATGCTGGTTATGTTGAGAGGTAGCTGTGGGGTAAGGCTGCGGTATGTGTGAGGGTCAGTGTGTGTGTGTGTGTGGTGGGGGGTATAGTCTGCGGTGTGGTACAGGTGGGTGGTAGTCAATCGGCGGAATTGACCCTTGGGGGTTGACCTGCACGTGTTGTTACTTGACCCTTTGGCCTTATTGGCCCCCTGTCTGCCCCCCATCACTTCCAGCTCCCCCCCCCCACCCCCGCCCATCCTATGCCTCCTCCCCACAGCTATGTGAAGGTGTTAAGCGGTGCGGACAGCTGCAAGTCATGTAAACTACATACTTTAGCTGCAAATGCTGCAGATGGTAGCTTTGCATTTTAGATATCTTAGCTTTGGATTCTGGAGATCTTAGCTTCGAATTCTGGAGATCTTAGCTTCGGATTTTGGATATCTTAGCTTCGGATTTTGGATATCTTAGCTTCGGATTCTGGATATCTTAGCTTCGGATTCTGGGTATCTTAGCTTCGGATTCTGGATATCTTAGCTTCGGATTCTGGGTATCTTAGCTTCGGATTCTGGATATCTTAGCTTCGGATTCTGGAGATCTTAGCTTCGGATTCTGGGTATCTTAGCTTCGGATTCTGGATATCTTAGCTTCGGATTCTGGGTATCGTAGCTTTTGATTCTGGATATCTTAGCTTCGGATTCTGGATATCTTAGCTTCGGATTCTGGGTATCGTAGCATTTGATTCTGGAGATGTTGACTTTGGGGCATCTTTGCTTCAGATTCTAGAGATTTTAGTTTTTGATTATGAAGATCTCGGCTTTAGACATTCTTAATATATTAGCTTTGGATTCTGCAAATCTTAGCCTTGGATTGTGGATATTTTAGCTTTGTATTCTAGAGATCTTAGATTTGGATTATTAAACTCTTCTGGAGATGTTAACTTTGGGGGGTCATTGCTTCAGATTCTATAGTTCTTAACTTTGTATTCTGAAGATCTTGACTTTTGATTCTGAAGATCTTGGCTTTAGAATGTGAAGGCTTGCCGAGGCTACATCTGCAAAGAAATTCCTCAAGCGTTTATCTGCTCCCGGCCTGAAGAAGACTGGAAACTTATCGGTCGAAGGTTTCGATTCCGTGACAGGGGAAGGTGTTTGAGGAGGAGGGAGGGCACAGCTGATATGGGTGATGGTGGTGGGTGCTTGGGGGCGGGGGGCGGGGGACAGGGGGATTAATTTCCGCAGTGGGGATGGTGATATATGGATAAAGAAGGTCCTTGGTAGCAGATGAAAGATTAAAGTACCTATGCGGGGCTGAACGTATTCAAAGAAACACTCCAGAGCCAAAAGGTAGATTACGATATCTTGTGCACAAATGTAACTACTTTAAATACTTTACTGCTAAGTGTGTTACTTAATAAATAATAGGATCGAAATATACAGTATTTTGGTATCTACATTGAAGACCGGTGGAAGAAACCACTGCCAGCATAAAATGCGAAAGGCCTTTCAATGTATATATCCAAGGTGTTTCGACGACTGGCCACAGGCTGCAATAAACACTCTTACCCCCCCCCCCCCCCCCCCCCCCCACTCGGGCAATGCGGTGGAGCTGAGATAGCCATATCGGGGGGTGGAGGGGGAGAGCAGTGGAGGAGGGCGGAGGAAGGGTGGGGGGGCAGCGGCGGAGAGGAGAATGCCGATCTCTGCACAGGAAAAAATACCTCGGGATGTTTAACCAACACAAGCATGACGTCCGAGTCTTTGCTTTGAACTTCTCTGGCAGCTCCAGATTGCAGTTATAGGACTCGTTCCGGGAGGCCCACTGGACACGCCGACCGCCGAAACAAAGGAGGGCCGGCGTCGCTATGCTAGCCTTCCCGAAATGCATTACAGAC
Source organism: Arenicola marina (assembly GCA_964019135.1). Taxonomy (NCBI): domain Eukaryota; kingdom Metazoa; phylum Annelida; class Polychaeta; family Arenicolidae; genus Arenicola; species Arenicola marina. The sequence goes on from OZ025255.1 coordinate 8,186,200, forward strand.
GCGGTCAAACCTCAGGGGGTTCGTCGGCGTTCCATTATCGTGATGAGAGGTAAACAGAGGGTCTCTGTAGAGGATCCGCCCCAGAGACGAAGAAAACTCCTGCAGTATCCACACGGTATCCCACATTCTCGGCCCAACAAAATAATAAACACCAAGGTAGGCATTAAAACTAAAATGATAGCTCAAGACACGACAAATCCATACGAAAACTCGATTCATACGGGAAAAGGAAAAAACGCCTTTTTTCAACGTTGAGCATCAAATCAGCAGAAACGTTTTAGTTACTGTGTACACTATTCTGTTACGCTGGACTCAGCAGCCAAGCATTTGTGGTCTGTTGTAATATCGATCTCGAATCACATTTAATATAAATCTTGTTGTCGATAGATAGCCTTTCATTGTTTTCTGTGCCATCAGGCCCACAGAACATGTGGGCGCATGTGGTAACACTGGTTGAAGTAAACGCGTTTCGATTATTTTAGTGGGTAAACTTAAGTGTTGGGTTTAATCAGTTCTAGATTTTTATAAAGCATTCCAGATATAGATTGATAACTTGTGAAGAGTCAGTTAATTGCTCTTCCTATGACATTAATTCCATAAACTGTTCATACGTTGGCTGGGTCCAATACTTCCCGTCTCGTCGTTATTCTATATATCTCAGGCAGACTAATAAGAAGTGGAACTCATCCTCTAAAATCGCGCTTTTCCCAATTTGACATAATTTGTCCCCTATTGAGGTGTCGTCGTGCCTAAGCTGTACCCTAGGTGACCGGAAGCAAGAAGCCGCCTTTTCTCACACGGAGCTCATTTCTTCCTATGTGAAATAAAAGAAAATACATCAAAACCAGCAGAAGCCATTGTTTTCTTCTAATTGAAAGGAATAAGAAATCAAAATCGGCACTATAATTTAAATTCTCGGTCTTTCTGTCACATATGCCTGCACAAATTAGAAATAAAATAGGCAATCTACTTTAGAGGTCAGCAACATGCAAGTAAGAAATCCGACGGATACGTCGATGAAGATATTGCAACATTGTTGTGTTTTGTTCAATTTCACCCTAATTGACGTTGCGGGAAACTTCCCCCTTTTAACCACGAGAGATCCACATAATGTGCTGCCTTTCCAGCTGAGGCATTCCATACATCTTCAGCCCCACACCACGACATCCAGGCGGCGTCCTGACATAACTCGCGGCGGTTCCACCCAAAGTGTCGATGGCAATGGCCAAATCTTCCGGTTGTAAATTTATCAAACCACCATGACCTACTTTTTGCAAAGGGAAAAAGTCGTCGGCCTACTGGGGAAAGAGATCTAGGGCCAAAACGTTCCAGACAGAACGTATCCGATCTATTTGACAAAAGAGCTCTTGACAAATCATATTTATGTAAGACAAACTGCAAGAAAGCGAAAGTCAACCGGAGTAGTCATTGGGGGAAGGGGAGGTACAAGAGTCGGCAGCTAACAGCTAACAGCTAACATGACTTAGTGATGTTATCTAAACTCAAGACCCAGACGAGATCCTCTTTTCGTTTTCCGTCTTGGATATCATGGTTCTTATTTTTTGAGGTTTCGGGCAAGGCGTTTCTACTTCTCTTTGAGAGGAGGAGGGGTTGCACGGGGGGGGGGGGGGGGCACGGCGTTCCTAATTCGGCTAATGTCGACGATATCCAAGATAAATATGGCGACAGTTCCGTCTGCAAATATTACGTGTTAAAATGACCGTGAATTTGGTGAGATATATTAATAATATCGCGGATTTATCGTCGCACTAAAACTAACAGCAGCCTCCAGCAGCCGTTTTCTTGTCATTGGAACGCTTTAATCCTTGATGATGGATGGCTGAGGCCCCCTGCTCACCCTCACACTCCACCCCCCCCCCCCCCCAGCCCCACCTTCCCGGCTCTTCAAAACAGGTCAAACGCCGGATGCTCACCTCGTTCTACAAGTTGACGATGATAGCACTGCTTACTCGACATAGTTACTTCAGCAGTGGATGATGGCGCATCACGGCGTATTGTCCCCTCTCTTGAGGCAGCAGTGGATGATGGCGCATCACGGCGTATTGCCCCCTCTCTTGAGGCAGCAGTGGATGATGGCGCATCACGGCGTATTGTCCCCTCTCTTGAGGCAGCAGTGGATGATGGCGCATCACGGCGTATTGTCCCCTCTCTTGAGGCAGCAGTGGATGATGGCGCATCACGGCGTATTGTCCCCTCTCTTGAGGCAGCAGTGGATGATGGCGCATCACGGCGTATTGTCCCCTCTCTTGAGGCAGCAGTGGATGATGGCGCATCACGGCGTATTGTCCCCTCTCTTGAGGCAGCAGTGGATGATGGCGCATCACGGCGTATTGTCCCCTCTCTTGAGGCAGCAGTGGATGATGGCGCATCACGGCGTATTGTCCCCTCTCTTGAGGCAGCAGTGGATGATGGCGCATCACGGCGTATTGTCCCCTCTCTTGAGGCAGCAGTGGATGATGGCGCATCACGGCGTATTGCCCCCTCTCTTGAGGCAGCAGTGGATGATGGCGCATCACGGCGTATTGTCCCCTCTCTTGAGGCAGCAGTGGATGATGGCGCATCACGGCGTATTGCCCCCTCTCTTGAGGCAGCAGTGGATGATGGCGCATCACGGCGTATTGTCCCCTCTCTTGAGGCAGCAGTGGATGATGGCGCATCACGGCGTATTGCCCCCTCTCTTGAGGCAGCAGTGGATGATGGCGCATCACGGCGTATTGTCCCCTCTCTTGAGGCAGCAGTGGATGATGGCGCATCACGGCGTATTGCCCCCTCTCTTGAGGCAGCAGTGGATGATGGCGCATCACGGCGTATTGTCCCCTCTCTTGAGGCAGCAGTGGATGATGGCGCATCACGGCGTATTGCCCCCTCTCTTGAGGCAGCAGTGGATGATGGCGCATCACGGCGTATTGTCCCCTCTCTTGAGGCAGCAGTGGATGATGGCGCATCACGGCGTATTGTCCCCTCTCTTGAGGCAGCAGTGGATGATGGCGCATCACGGCGTATTGTCCCCTCTCTTGAGGCAGCAGTGGATGATGGCGCATCACGGCGTATTGTCCCCTCTCTTGAGGCAGCAGTGGATGATGGCGCATCACGGCGTATTGTCCCCTCTCTTGAGGCAGCAGTGGATGATGGCGCATCACGGCGTATTGCCCCCTCTCTTGAGGCAGCAGTGGATGATGGCGCATCACGGCGTATTGTCCCCTCTCTTGAGGCAGCAGTGGATGATGGCGCATCACGGCGTATTGCCCCCTCTCTTGAGGCAGCAGTGGATGATGGCGCATCACGGCGTATTGTCCCCTCTCTTGAGGCAGCAGTGGATGATGGCGCATCACGGCGTATTGCCCCCTCTCTTGAGGCAGCAGTGGATGATGGCGCATCACGGCGTATTGTCCCCTCTCTTGAGGCAGCAGTGGATGATGGCGCATCACGGCGTATTGTCCCCTCTCTTGAGGCAGCAGTGGATGATGGCGCATCACGGCGTATTGTCCCCTCTCTTGAGGCAGCAGTGGATGATGGCGCATCACGGCGTATTGTCCCCTCTCTTGAGGCAGCAGTGGATGATGGCGCATCACGGCGTATTGTCCCCTCTCTTGAGGCAGAAGTGGATGATGGCGCATCACGGCGTATTGCCCCCTCTCTTGAGGCAGCAGTGGATGATGGCGCATCACGGCGTATTGTCCCCTCTCTTGAGGCAGCAGTGGATGATGGCGCATCACGGCGTATTGTCCCCTCTCTTGAGGCAGCAGTGGATGATGGCGCATCACGGCGTATTGCCCCCTCTCTTGAGGCAGCAGTGGATGATGGCGCATCACGGCGTATTGCCCCCTCTCTTGAGGCAGCAGTGGATGATGGCGCATCACGGCGTATTGCCCCCTCTCTTAAGGCAGCAGTGGATGATGGCGCATCACGGCGTATTGCCCCCTCTCTTGAGGCAGCAGTGGATGATGGCGCATCACGGCGTATTGCCCCCTCTCTTGAGGCAGCAGTGGATGATGGCGCATCACGGCGTATTGCCCCCTCTCTTGAGGCAGCAGTGGATGATGGCGCATCACGGCGTATTGCCCCCTCTCTTGAGGCAGCAGTGGATGATGGCGCATCGCGGCGTATTGCCCCCTCTCTTGAGGCTAACTTCGTGTGGAATATCACGATAATTATACAAAGCGTTTGTTTGTTGCATGCCAAGGGTAGATCCCCCCTCCCCCCCCCCTCCTAAGACTGACGAATCACACGATGCTTATAAAATTCATAATATGTATATTGCGCAAAAGGACGGCGGTATTTGCCGTTATCGATTGGTCCTGTTCCTGAAGGTCATTGTCCATGACACCCGTTAATCTTTCCTCTCTTCCACCCATTATCCGATGTCCTATTATTGCTTCTGTATCCCCGTCTTTTGTTCCGATTGAAGTCAAACAGATCTGATCAGTCACACCCCAGCGGCTAGCGCCCCCAATCCACTCACCGCCTCACCAATCCCATCTGCGCCCGATGAATGTCAGGGATTCCCCTTTCCCCCTCTCCCCCTACCCTTCTGCCCTAACATATCCCCCTCGCAGCCCCTCCCCCCCCTCCCAGACATCACCCCCTCGCCGTGCGCCTCTGCCCTAACATCCCCTCTCGCAGCCCCCTCCCCCTCCTCCTGCTCCTCTGCCCTAACATCCCCTCTCGCAGACCCCCCCCCATGCCCCCCCGCCCGATGAATGTCAGGGATTGCCCCCCCGCTTCCCCTGCCCCTCTGCCATAACATCACCCCCTCCCTCCCCTCGCAGCCCCCTCTCAGACCCCCCCCCCCTCCCCACCACCTGAATGGATCTTCAGGAGGCTCAGGCTAATGCCCCCGGGCCGGGTACTGACCAGGACAATGGTCTTAACCCATCCCCCAGGGACAGATAATGCCCCGTCACCACGACTAGCTGTTCTGCTGGCTGTCCAACAAGCAGCAGTACCCCAGACTGGATGCTCTAGATAGTTTAGGGGTGGGGGAGAGTGAGACAGCGAGCGAGAGAGGGAGACCGGTAAGCCGTGCCTTCAGTTAAGAGGTGGCTGTTGTTCCAGGGGTGATGGTGACTTTGAGCTGTGGCTTTGGTTTAGGAGAGGACGCTGTTCTGTTCCAGGGGTGATGGTAACATTGAGCTGTGGCTTTGGTTTAGGAGAGGACGCTATTCTGTTCCAGGGGTGGCGGCTGTAGTTTAGGAACGCATGGTATTTTAAGGGTGGTGGTTTAAGGGTGGTTTCCAGGGGTGATGGCGGTTGCTGCTCTCCCCGGGATGGTGACGTCTGTGTAAGGGTGGTTATTGCTACTGTTTCATGGGTGATAGCCGGTGCTGTACTCTTTATAGGGGCGTTTTTTACGTTTCTTATGGGCGTTTTTATGTTATTTATGGGCGTTTTTTACGTTTTTTTGGGGGCGTTTGTTACGTTTTTTAGGTGAATTGTTGTCAGGACAATTGCCACGTAGCGCCACCGTGCGGGGAACTTGGACAATTGCCTCACGGCTGTCATGTTGGCGTTTTTTCCATATCTGCTATTGTGCTTGTAGAGCTGTCAGTGTGGCTGTTTTCACATTCAATGTTTCTGTAGTGTCCCACGGACAGTCATCCAGCCTTCGACAGCAAGCGGTGTCTACAGGGCCGAGGTCAGCGTGCCCAAAGGAAGGGCGGGGTGTGGCCCTTGGAGGCTGGGCACATGGCTGTTAGGGAGAGGGGTGGACCACCAGAATGAAGATTGGCCTTCCAGGGAAAGGGTCTGGCGTCAATCTACCACAACAGTGTCCCTGGACCAGCACCAAGTAAGACGGATGAGCTCAGAGGAGACGTGGACGGGACAGGAATAGCAAACACCGGAACTACCCAGTGATTGGATGTTATGTATGTCTCTGACATGTCACATGGGTTTGTGTCCAAGTAATTGTGGGATGCCTCGAACAACGGAATCAGCCGTTTTTGTTATACACGGCACGTCGAATGCGTAACTATTCTATATCGCAGTTGTTAAGCTGCATACTCACGGAGCGTGATGGTCAAACAGTACCCGCCGCTGACATAGCACTGTAGTACGCACTGCAAGTCTTAGAAGCCGCGATACCACCAGGTATGCCAGAGTCGATAAAGGGGTGGGGAGGGGGGATACCCCCGCTGAATCGCCAACCCCAAGAATTAGGGAGAGCAACATGGAATCTCTAAGATTAGGACATTTTAAAGCTGGGCGCGAAAAAAAAACTGCCTTAATGGCGATATCGCGAATATCGAGGAATTCACAGACTGCTATAACGGATAGCGGTACAAAGGTGCACATTATGTAACATAGCTAATGGGTAAGGTTTTATGAGATGCAAAGGTTGTTATATTTTCATTGTCATATGTATATATATCTCATCCGCTCATGTCATTTTATCATTGTCGGTCAACAGCACGTGTGCTAATGTTTATTGTTGACTTTTACATACCGATGTTAAATAAAACTTTATCTTATCTTATCTTATCTTATCAAGCTGGGGCAAAGCTTGTTGTAGGCTTCACGAAGGATCTTTGAGGATCGTAAACATTGATCGTTGTTTCACGTTATTCGCATTATTTGCGCTCCGCATTTGGCACAACGATTCAAATAACGGGAAGACATGGCTGGAATTGTTACGGCGTCTGAGCGTCTTCTAGATTGACCCACAGTGACTTTCCACCTACATGCTTCCATGTTCCTGGCACAAGTCAAGGACCACTGTAGTACCTCAAGTACGTCCATTTTGACCGGCCCGTTGACTGGTCCCACTTGTAGCGAGATAAAACCTAATGCCCGGTTCTCGCCCCAGGCGAAATGAACACCCTGATTACTGACTGGTAGGCCTGCACCTCACGCCCTGTGCAGAACATCGTCCTCAGCTTAGTCTCTGGTCGGTCAGGATCCAGGCGTTTAACCCGCCACCTTCTGTTTATGCAGGAAGCAAGGAGTACTCAACGTGGTGTCGCCATTAAAGCTATTTCTGACGTGTCTAGTGATGTATGTAGATCTATATATAGGTCCATCTATGTTTGCGATGTTAATTGTATCCAAGCCATATGGGTTTCGATTTGCACATGGATGTCAAGTGGGTGTTTTAATCGGGCTGAATCTGGGCTCAGATGGATGACCGTTTCTGTATATAACTATCACCGATGTGGTTGTAGCTATTGGTATATAGGGGGATCACATTTAGATATCCACTACATGGACATATGCAAGACATTGAGGCAGATCCAGGATATGGGCTTGCATAGAAGGTGCTGGTGACGGTAAGGGCATAATAATTCCCCCCCCCCCACCATCTCCATCCCACCATCCGCCATTATTTTCATTGAATATTCTGCTCGCCTTTCAACCAATCTCAGGCGAGTTTCGAGGGCGCGCTTCATTTTTAAGGGTAAGCGGGAAGGAGGGGGGAGGGGGGGAGAACCATACCATAGGAGGAAATATTTTCGATTTGACATTTCATGTCGACTTGTAGAAAAAGGACGACCACGATCGGACGACGAGGATGCTGACAATGTTATAATTATACGTGTTACACAGCGACAAGTTGCCAGTGGTCACGCGGTAGCAGTGATCACTACACCTATATGTGTTACACAGCGACGAGTTGCCAGTGGTCACGCGGTAGCAGTGATCACTACATCTATATGTGTTACACAGCGACAAGTTGCCAGTGGTCACGCGGTAGCAGTGATCACTACACCTATATGTGTTACACAGCGACAAGTTGCCAGTGGTCACGCGGTAGCAGTGATCACTACACCTATATGTGTTACACAGCGACAAGTTGCCAGTGGTCACGCGGTAGCAGTGATCACTACACCTATATGTGTTACACAGCGACAAGTTGCCAGTGGTCACGCGGTAGCAGTGATCACTACACCTATATGTGTTACACATCGACAAGTTGCCAGTGGTCACGCGGTAGCAATGATCACTACACCTATATGCGTTACACAGCGACGAGTTGCCAGTGGTCACGCGGTAGCAGTGATCACTACATCTATATGTGTTACACAGCGACAAGTTGCCAGTGGTCACGCGGTAGCAGTGATCACTACACCTATATGTGTTACACAGCGACAAGTTGCCAGTGATCACGCGGTAGCAGTGATCACTACACCTATATGTATTACACAGCGACAAGTTGCCAGTGGTCACGCGGTAGCAGTGATCACTACACCTATATGTGTTACACAGCGACAAGTTGCCAGTGGTCACGCGGTAGCAGTGATCACTACACCTATATGTGTTACACAGCGACAAGTTGCCAGTGATCACGCGGTAGCAGTGATCACTACATCTATATGTGTTACACAGCGACAAGTTGCCAGTGGTCACGCGGTAGCAGTGATTACTACACCTATATGTGTTACACAGCGACAAGTTGTCAGTGGTCACGCGGTAGCAGTGATCACTACATCTATATGTGTTACACAGCGACAAGTTGCCAGTGGTCACGCGGTAGCAGTGATCACTACACCTATATGTGTTACACAGCGACAAGTTGCCAGTGATCACGCGGTAGCAGTGATCACTACACCTATATGTATTACACAGCGACAAGTTGCCAGTGGTCACGCCGTAGCAGTGATCACTACACCTATATGTGTTACACAGCGACAAGTTGCCAGTGGTCACGCGGTAGCAGTGATCACTACACCTATATGTGTTACACAGCGACAAGTTGCCAGTGGTCACGCGGTAGCAGTGATCACTACACCTATATGTGTTACACAGCGACAAGTTGCCAGTGGTCACGCGGTAGCAGTGATCACTACACCTATATGTGTTACACAGCGACAAGTTGCCAGTGGTCACGCGGTAGCAGTGATCACTACACCTATATGTGTTACACATCGACAAGTTGCCAGTGGTCACGCGGTAGCAGTGATCACTACACCTATATGTGTTACACAGCGACAAGTTGCCAGTGGTCACGCGGTAGCAGTGATCACTACACCTATATGTGTTACACAGCGACGAGTTGCCAGTGGTCACGCGGTAGCAGTGATCACTACACCTATATGTGTTACACAGCGACAAGTTGCCAGTGGCCACGCGGTAGCAGTGATCACTACACCTATATGTGTTACACAGCGACAAGTTGCCAGTAGTCACGCGGTAGCAGTGATCACTATACCTATATGTGTTACACAGCGACAAGTTGCCAGAGGTCACGCGGTAGCAGTGATCACTACACCTCCAGAGGACACCTTTGCTCTAATCCTCCCTATCTCCCTCTCCTTCTGTCTGTCTCGGTCTCGTCTGGATTCCATAAGCCACTCAGTCCCAGTCCCGTGATTCAGTGTTTGCAATTACCAGAGCTCGGGGCAAGCAACAAGCGAATCCCCCATCAACATGCGAGGAATGCCTTGATCTCTACGGTTCGGATATCCCATGATCTGGCACTGTTTATCATTCTATTGACTTGATCCAAAAGGTATCAGTGAAAAATCCACGGTAACATCCATGTTTCACTTTCCATTTGGATCAACCGGCAAAGAAACAGAACATTCTCGGTACAAAAACAGTTCAACGAGGAGAGGCGCAACAAACAGATCAACACCTTTAACTGCGAGCGGCCGGCCGGTCGGTCGGTGCTGCCGTCTAGCGAGGAACCCAATGGCCATGTTACAGGGGACCACGTGGTACAGACCACGTGACGTGGTACAGACCACGTGACGTGGCACGTGGCATGACTGGGTACGAGTAATTACGGGCCTTGGAAATAAGACCAACACGAATGTTTCCCATAGTGTTCAGAGCCCGGGGGGGGGGGGGGCGGGCACTATTATACAAATCTGGTAGGGGGGTTTCGCGGGTGCCTTGATGCCTGAGAGAGCAGATAATTTGTGACGATAAGTATACCCCTATAGAGCGGATATTTTAAAACTTGCGGACCGGGGGCGGGGGGTGGGGGAGGCTCTGAAAATGTGCTTTCATAGAGCGGGTTGCAGCGAAAAAATACCCCTTCCGAGCGGATTTTGGCGGTAACAAGCCCCGACCAAACGGATTTTGGCGGTGAAAAAGGGGGGAGGCGTTACTGCGGACACCCCCGCCCCCAAACCCAGCAATATATTAAGTACCGCCCCCCCCCCCCCCCACCGGGGAGCATAGTCTTTCATCCGACACTTAATCCATGACTCTACATCACGACGTCTGCAAATTGACCCTCTGGATGAAACCGGAATATTACAAATTACCCAATGCAAAATACTAACAGAATGGCTGGTACGTCATAAGTGTAAAACTAAATCCTTTATATTCACAGCCAAGCGCGCAAAAAATGTGTGATGCATTCCAAGAGAGTTGGTGATCCACTGAAGCTTATGGGATCCTGCCGGCCGATTTGACCGCCTGTCTAGAGTGATGACTATTTGTCATCGTCACATGTGGTATGTCGACCGCCTACCCATGGAATTCAACGGTTACTATGGTCTAGTGGGCCCCTATCCCTAGGCGTGGCTCGGGGAGCCTGACCTGGGTGTAGCCAGTGAGGCAGGCCAACATACCTGTCCCTCAACTCAAAGCCCCAAAAAGATAAAAAGGTAAAATATGAATTGTTCTTTATCGTAAGCAGTAATTGATAACTGACAGATGCCCAACTTCTTCACTCCAGAGATTTTTCTGGTTCATCTGTGTACTTTTGGCATAAACAGCAATCTGCTTTGGTATGTGATAGTTATTAGAATATATTCAAAAATATGTGCCTGTGTTATTGATACGCCCAGCACATTGTTCTGCCTTCTCCTGAAAACAGACTGACGTATCGATTAGGAATTGTAGCTATTGCATTTGGAGATAAAAAGAGCCAGACAGGGATGCATTTTTTAACAAAATAGTAGAGAAGCATCATAACATAGATTTTGGTTATTACTATAGCACATAACTCGGGAACATCGCAACTTTATTTTACCTAATGTCGAAGGAACATTTCTCGCATAATTATTCCTTTTGGTTTCCTGGATAATTTGCAAGTTGTCTGCAATGTGTAGTCTGCAGGTCGGTGGGGATTGTGTTTCTTGATAATCTCAGTTTTTCTCAGTGACAAGCCTTTTATATCAAGCGATTGTTCTAGTTTTCTACCGATAAACCCAGTTTTACAAGCGATAAACAGAGTGTTTCAAGCGATAAACCGAGTTTTTCGATCGAGAAACAGTTTTTAGATCGAGCAACGTTTTTTTTTGATTTACTGAGGGTTTACTGCTTGTCAGCCCCAGTGCTTCAGATTTGAAACGAAGACCCATGTTGCCGGCACATGGCACAAGCACACGTTCCCATGTAGACGGTAACTTGGCGGCTGAAAACTGGATGCTAACTTCAGTTTTGTCGTTAATAGCCAGACAAAGTGTTTGCGTGACGTCACAGGTTCGGATCCGTTGCAACGGTTAATTACACGCAGTAATGTGTTGGTACGTTTCAGACACTTACGCAAAAAGCCCAGGAACCTCAAGGTGGATCTTGTCTTAACAGACTATGCATGGTAAGAACTGGTACACCACAAACTGACAGGGCTCACCTTACGCACAACCGAATAGGTTCGCCTGCGTAAATCAGGATACACTAATAGAAGAATGTACAGTAGGTCCCACCTAGACAAAGAAAAAAAATTGTTTTAACGTCGTTTCTTTCTTGTGACGTAACCAACCATAGAAGGGAGATTGGCCAAAGCTATGGTCAATAGAGGAGTGAAGGTTGGCCTGGACTATGGTCATTAGAGGAACACAGGTCTCGATTATGGCTAATAGAACGTTGGTCTCCCTAAACAGATTGCAAACAGACTTTCTGGGCCGGTCTCGCCCAATAGAAGAAGTAAGCGGCAGGTACATAATAAAATGTAACCGCAGTCTTTGTATGAGACACGATGATATGTCACTGCTTCTCGGATGGGTTGCCTAAACATACTGTAAGCATCGGGTTTTTATGTTCTTCGCACCACTTGCTTCTGGAAGCCATTTCTACTAGGAGGCCGACCTGGTAACCCCCTGCGAGAGACTGTGGGAGCTCTTGGGCGGGTGTGTGTGGGGTGGGGGAAGTGTTTTGGAGGAGGAGGAGGAGGAGGGGGGAGGGGGGTGTAGCGCAGTGCAGCCGGTCACTGGCCCGAGCAGGGCGGGAATCTCCATCTGTCTGTCATCGCTCGAGCCTCTACCGTGGCAATCAGTTGTGGCATCGTTACCTCACAACCAGGTGTCTACCGCCGCCCTCCTCCCTGGCCAAGGTCAAGGTCTCAAGGTCACGGGCATGGCGGAACAGGTTGGCTGGTCGGTCGGCGTTCGGTCGCTGCACCCAGCGACTGCGGTTAGAAGCCACCTCCGCAACTACGGCTGCGGCACCTACATGATACGCACGCGAGGGACGGTCCGACCCCGACCCCGGCCCCTCCCTCCTCCTCCTTACCCCATCCCCTCCCACTTCCACCCAGGGCCACACAGACCACCGAGCACCCACTCGCCGTGTAGCAACGACCGTAACACAAACAGAGTCGTCCATAACCTTGGCGTCAGGTTTCAAAAAATAGATACCGAAACTGGTTTCTGGTCGGCTGCGGCGAGATGTGATCGTCAAGCATGAAGACCCATGGCTTCCCTTCCTCTCTCCTCTCTCCTCCTTCTCCTCCTCCCTCCCCCCTCCTCCTCCCTCCTCCCTCCTCCTCTTCCCTCCTCCTCTTCCCTCCTTCCCTTCCCCCCCTCCTCCTCCTCCTCCTTCCCCCTCCTCCTCCCCTCCCTCCTCCTCCCCCCCATCGTATTTAACAATCACATAGCGCACTTACTGCGTTGGGAAAAAACGCCGCAGACATTGGATATGCATAATAAGACGCGCTGACAAAGTGAGTCGGCAAAGATGATTATCCAAGCGGAATACTTACAGCTAGAGATCCATCGAAAAAAGATGATTTTTGGTGTTGCGTCTGAGGCGAGTATGAAAACAGGTAGCCTTACGACTGCAGAGGAGCTTCATGAATTTAAATTGCCCTGCTGCCAACCTAGCCTTAAAGGGGAAGGGAATTGATGGACACAATATTCTATGAGAGTTTATGAATCATACTATTTTTTGGCGAAAACTATATATTTTTAGGTATAACGATAGCTTGAAAAAACGCTTGTTAAAGACGGGGGTCAACGGAAAAAAACGCCCCTTGAGGGCGGGTTTTGGAGGTGAAAAAGGGGAGGCTTTACTGCGGACACCCCCCCCCCAACCCAGCAGTGTGTTAAGTATACACCCCCCACACACACACGCACAGGGCGAAATATAGACGTTGGAAGATATTGTTGACAGTAATAGATGCACTGAATAAATCAGCTGTCCCACTGCTCATGCTTTTGAACCTATTTGACACGTTTATATACATACATTTTGAGAAATATATAAATTGCTAGATCATATAAATCATTAAATAGAATATCTGGGCTTTTATGTATGTAGTTTATAACTCAGATCATCAAATCATATATTACAATTCAAGTTATATTTGTCAAAACAAATGTGATGATTACACAAATGTGGATATGCAGAACTACATAGTTAACGAAACGTATAATATATAACTAGTGATAACGAATTCTGAGAAAAGAAATATGAGTATAATTTACATGAGTACTTAAACATGAACAAACTTTGAAAGTATGTATATTTAAATTAGTAGATGACCTAAGTAATTTAGCAAATTGACATAAAGAGGGCTGGCATAGACCTGTAGAGCCAATGCCATGTATTCTGGAATGTTACAAATTTCTATGATCCAACATTAGCCCTATACTTATAAACTATATATATTTCTAATTAGTTATATCAATCATTAACTTTTTATTGAATACTGCTAGGCCATGGGCTAATTAGTATATATAGGAATTTTAAGTACTGATACATGTGTGTATCCATTTACATGGCAATATCATACAACATGGGTTAGGCTATCTAAACAAAATGCTACTAACATTTAACCATCATGACAACAGAGTGCTATCTCCATCAATGTCAACAATTAGTTATTTGTAATAGACTAAATCAGCAATGTTTTAACTATGAATCCTACTGTTGAAGTATCTGCTTTTTGTAAAAAAAAGATAAAAAATTTTAGTTTACCTGAAGTTAATTCTGAGATAACAGATATAAGTATGATTTACATGATTACTTAACATCAACAAACCTTGAAAGTATGTATGTTTAAATTACTAGATAACATAAATAATTTAGCAAAATGACACAAACAGGGCTGGCATAGACCTGTAAAGGCAATGCCATGTATTCTGGAATGTTACAAAATTCTATAATCCAACATTAGCCTTATACTTATAAACTATCTATATTTCCAATTAGTTATATCAATCATTAGCTTTTTATTTAATACTGCTAGGTCATGGGCTAATTAGTATATACAGGAATTTAGGTACCGGTACATGTGTGTATCCATTTACATGGCAATATCATACAACATGGGTTAGGCTATCTAAACAAAATGCTAATGACATTTAACCTTCATGACAGTAGGGGGCTATCTCTATAAATTTCAAATTATTTCAAAATACAAAGTACATAAGGAATTGTTAATCCTGGCAGAGGTTGCTGGCGGGTCCGTTTCCCCCAGTTGATAACTTGAGAAGTCTAAAACTGAAAGCACTGCTGTAGCTAGGTTTTAGTTTGTTTGTTTTCTCAAAAACAAACCGACCATCACTGCCGAAACTGCCTTTAGTTACAAAGTTAGAATCGAGATAGTGGTCGCTGCACGGCCAGCGAGTGGGGGATCAGCAACGTTCGTGGCCTGTAGCCGCTCTTTCCTGAGCTTGAGATCAGTCGTTAATGCGTGAAAACGTTTCCACTGACATTTATAATACCAACTAGTACATCCTGGTGCCATACAATGCGATCCCGTACACGATGTGTTTGAGTTTTTCTTTCGGACGGCCTGGCTTTTTCGTGATTCCGCCATGTTTACATGATCCAGGATTTTTTTACTCATTCCCGTGACGTCATGCATCCGGGTGACCCACAACTGAAGAACCAATGGCTGCGCCCATACTCGTGCGGGGCAATTTTAAACTCTGTCATGCGACCAGTACGCATAGAAGGCAGTTTTATTAAGAACAGATTTGACGTTGCTGGTTTATGTTCATTTATTATGACCCACTGTGTCACAGCGTTTCAGCTCCCCTTTAATTCTAAACAGGCCCCATCTACAGGGTATTTTTCCCATTCTATAGCCATATAACTATGATCAATACCAACCTATATACATGTATTATGTTATATTTCGTTTCAATATAGTCGCCGTAATTAATACGCAGGGAGACCCATTTAAAATAAAATCGAATCCATAGCGAGAACAAATTATGTTGAAAATTTCAGGTGATTTTGCCAACGCCTCATATATCACTATCACTAACCTCGAATCTCGTCAGATATGCCAAAAACATCTATATAACATTTTATAACAGTTCCATTGCCATTTTATCTATTCATAACATTTGCTCCGTGAGGGCGATGCAAACAAAGCCAAGAACAAATTTATATCGGTAGGAAATAAATTCGAAGAAAGGTATATTGGTTCTCCGAGAACCAACTAAGCAATGCCGAGCAAGCAAATACTAATATAACCGACCACCTTGATAACGATATCAACAGCGCGAAGTTCTTGTGGAACATCTAATCACATCCGATACATCGTGGTATATGTTACCATGACGATTATATAAAGATATACAGAATAAAAGTGGAAGCATCAACCGCGGTCATGTTTATGCGGACCCCCATGACCCTTGCGGGTGTATGGAACCTGGTGTTGTTTGCTGAGGCTGGTTTTACTATATCGTTGTTGTTTTTTTCGGTCGCCGACAGAGGTTACATGTTTGGCACACTGGACAAACTTTGCCATCTGCGGATAACTAACACAAGGAGTGGCGGAATATCGCTTCAAAACAAAGGAAGACGCAAGAGTGCATTACCGGGTAGTGCATCCCATCCTGATGACATTGAGGTCCCAGTGGGTGTCCGGCACCGGACCATATGCGTCTCTCTCTCACCCTGCTGTGTCTGACAGCTGTGGCGTGGAGCAACCGCCTTGGGGCAACACACATCAATGTCAGCCACACTGCGTGACGTCATGCCGTGACGTCACAACGGGGATTGCTAACTTGCACATGTGGTTCCCTTGTTTATTTGTATTAGTTTTCATTACTACTTCTACTTATTCTTAGGCTCATTCTCATTCTTCTACTTATTGTTATTATTATTATTATTATTATAACTGTAACGATGTCCGCGTCTCCCTGTTTTTTTTACCTTTATATAATCTTTTCAAAAGACACGATGCTCAGACGCGTGGCTAACTTGTCCGAGTTGTGCCCAATCGACAAAGGCAGCGTGTTTACGTGTTTCTGGGAACGATTCCCCATTCTGAGAGCCATTAAGTAAATTGCGAGGCGACGTCCGGAATGCCACTGGCATGCCTGCCAGCGAGGATCCCGCAAGTCAGATCCCGGGTAACGATAGTAAGGTGTGTGTGTGTGGGGGGGGGGGGTGCGGATAAGGGGGGGCGGGAGACGTGGCGGAAGGGAGGGTGGGTGGGTGGAGTTGTTTCATGAGCTGCTACGTAGGTTTGGTGAGTAAACGGGATATTTTTGCCGCCATGTGGAATGATAGCGCGAGGTACGGGCGATTTTCCGTGGCCACGGCAAGCTTCATGCCCCATTGAGTCAGCCACCTGCGGAATATCAAACCTCGCCCCTACCTGTCGCTTCCATGGTCCACCCTCTCCCCTCTGCCACCCCACTACTATCTTCTCCACCCTCCCTTCTACATCACCTACCACTTCCTCCACACCCTGGAAGAAGACGAGGCGAACTTTACCGACCGACTTTGTTGCTTGTTACCCTGAAAGCCGCCGAAACGAGCTCACCGTCGGGGGAAGTGGGGGGGGGGCGGTGTTTTTACTGGGGGATAATCAAGGCACAGCGGCACCAGGCGGTTTTGCAGGACACCCGATATAGGAGACATACCAGTCGCCCCCCCTCCCTCGATCGTACCCCCAACCTCACCCCGACCCGCGTCGATCCCCCTGCTGGTCAAAAACAAGAGGTATTAACTGCAGGGATTCTCTATCCAACCGTTCATCAAAGACCAAGAAGCGGTGCTGCCTGGCTGACTGACTGACTGACTGACCTGGAGCCCTAAGCGGGATAAGCCGCATGGAATTGCTGACAGCGGCTTCCGACAGATCGCTTTGGGCTGTGGCACGGCCATGGGATTAGCAGCTATTCAGCGGCGGCCGCTCGCTCGCTCCCCGACTAGACTGGGATGGGCTGGGGTGGGCTGGGCTGGACTGGACTGGGCTGGGCTGGGCTGGGCTGGGCTGTAGTTGATGAAGGCGTCGGAGTTAACGCTGGAAAGGCGTAACTGCCATGAGTGGGGAACACACCCTCCGGAGGCTGGCAAGGCGTCGACAAAATGGTCCAATGCCGGCCCCTCAGCGGGCTTCATTCGTCATGACCGATCCCTCGCGGGACCTATTCCAATGTCTTTCATCATTCCTGAAATCAGTCAAGTATTTAACCCGCCCCGTCCGTTTGGACCTGTTTCAGCGGGACGTGGCAGTCAGGGCCGCGGCCCAACCCCCACTGCCACCGCCGCCGCCGCAGCCGCAGCAGCACAAGGATTCGCCTCCCGGGGCGGGCAATTAATTAAGCCAAACACGAAACCTTCGTTTTTATAGCCTCGCCATTCCATTGAACGAAGGTCAGATGTGACAGAAGGAAAAATGAGAAATCATAACCCTCTTGATAGCTGTGCTTATTAAAAAAGGTCTAAATCTTTTTTCTACTTGGTAATAATAATTTTTGAACCATAAAGCGCGGGGACCCTGGGCATTATGTCTTCCGCTGAGTTAGTCTCTGCGGTTAATTCTAAGTCTCAGTCAGACAGACGCCAAGGAGAAATGGCGTCCAGAGGAAAAGACGGACTGGCACAGTTACGCCCAACGATTTTTCTCACTCCCATCTGGGGAAAGGCGTAAGGGTCCCCCTTGGCCTGATTTTTTTTGGCAAAGAAATTGCAGCGGAGCTTGGGTCATTCGGCCTCTTAGACACGATATCCCCTGCGTCAGCTACTGGGGACTTGAGATAATATTGTCACTCTTGCCCGCCAGTTTATTCCAAACAGCCACGCCTCTTTTCCACCGCCGCAGATTAATTGGATTTCTCTTTGCGGATTTTCTCCGGGGAGCTGTTTTGCACCAAGTTGGGCCGAATCACCTGTCGACAGGCTTAATATCGCACCCGGGCCTTCAAAGGCGGTGGTCGGGGTTCAGGCCCGAATCGTTGTAGTTCAGCATGCCAGACAGCTCTCTCTTGAGCCACATCACAACTCTAGGCTCGCAGCTTGCCAGCAACCAGCGAAATACGGACACCTGCCTTTCATCATTGGCGTTTCCGGTCACGTGAACGTGGTCGGCTATATGTAAGCAAGCATCGAATTATATGTGCCTCCAATTTACGTATAAAAGAACTTGTAGTAGAAACATGGAAAGAAGTCTTTATAATTGTATCCTATGTTTTGTTTCATTGGTCAGCAATGGATGAAAGCGGTTCTCCCCTTGTTCTGTTTGCGTTTATTGGCTAGTTTATTGACTTGTCAATGTAAGCAGTAATTACATCAAATCAGTATAGCTGTCTCTCCATTACTCATTTTCTCTTTCTTTTTAGCGCTTGGTCCTTCTTCCTTACTACTTTCTAGACCGTGTCCAGCGGGGCTGGGCACAGGGGCCACTGCCCCCTTTCAGACCCTAATTCTTTCCATGCCATTCCCGGAATTTTCGCTCTCTCCCGCTTGGCGGCGCCACCTGATATATCCCAAATGGCCAAACGATACATGTAGCCACATGCTATATATACAGACCTAACATCGCTCGCTACGTCGAGTGCACACGTGACACACGGCCAACCAATCAGACACGGGCTTCTGACGTCAGAGTAGCAAATGTAGCAAATGCTTTAACTTAAATTTCGAGTTAGCGAATAATGCTTTTTGAGATAGCCTAAACTAGTATTGACTCGGTTAAATCGATACGATTATATAGTTATGAAAAGAAGAATAATCATTTATTTCGACCAGGAAAACAACAACAATACATCACACCCAGAGAGCCACATATACCCACAGACAGCCAGAGAGAGCCAGAGACTCACAGAGACCCACAAGGAGTCCGCTTAGCGTGTGGTGCACACAGGTATCGACAGACTCAAATATCTACACAAAATCTTTAAAAGGTCTGGCATGTTTAACGTTGGTGGGTAAATTGGGTGAAGAACCCCGTTTGGAGCGGCAACCCGTCACTAAGGAACACGGTGAGGACTAGAAAGACATCGCTACGGAACGCGTTGTAGGGTGGTATATAACGCGTCGCTAAAAGGCGGTGCTGTGGTAACGCGTCGCTAGGTAACGCATTGTGGGTGGTAACGTGTCGCTAAGGAACGCAGTATGGAGCGGTAACGCGTCGCTAAGAAACGCAGTGTGGAGTGGTAACGCATCGACAGGAAGGCGGTGTGGAGTGATAACGCGTCGCTAAGGAACGCAGTGTGGAATGATAACGCAAACTACATTTAGCATAACTTCTGAAAATCATAAAAGCTCAACCTGTGGCAATCGGTATGTTTCCCAAAATGCACAATAATTATGCGGCCTTTTCATAGTCACAATAGGTTTAATGGCCTGAAGCAAGTTATAACAGAACCACTGACTGAATGAGATATGTTTGCGTAGATGGTTATCGGTTGCTTCCATGATGAAGCATCCATGATATGTTAGCGCCACCACTTATCGCTAACCATGAGTATTCGGGTGTTTTTGCCATGTGCAGTGACGTCACTACCGGTGTACTGGGCTCCTCCGTTGCGCTAAAGCCTGTACGGATCGCTCCCTACTAATTAATTTGAAGCGAAACCACGAGGCGGCAACAACTGCAGACTTCGGGCCAACCACATAAATTTACGTTGTTTAGAAAACGTTAGAGAAAAGTAAAAAAAACGGGCGTTCATTTGACCCACAATCCCCAATTACATGCTACATCCCGAAGCGATTTACTCCATTCGTCTGGATCATTGGTGCCGCTCCCGGGGTGCAGTCAGACAGAATCCGGTTTCGGCTATTTTAAAGCTCCGGGGAGGGAGTGGGGGGGGGGGGGGGACAGCTGGGCTGGTACCTGCCGTCAAGAGTCCAAATGTTGCCCTTGATGTGCCCCGTTGCTAGTTGACACAACAGACGACGGCCGGTCAAGTAGGGGAGTCGAATTATTTAAAGACAAAAAAGTTTGAAAGCACTCGACGGCGACGTGTCGACCAATAGGTGTGAACCACAAAGGGTTCGATCTATCGGCGTTTTACCCCACCTTTGCGCACAGACGTCCTAAACCAGGTCCCGGAGAATTTAGGGACAATGACAGCAGTGATTTTGTTGAAAAAATACTCTCATTCAGATGTCGAGAGAGGTGGGAGGCCTACCCTTGTGTGCACTCGGTATAAAGTATGCAGTACTTCATCGCATGCAGGGACTTTAGGTTATATTGGTCCCCATTCAATACCAAATACCTACTTGTTATACCCTTATAGCGGAAGCTACGCGGTGCTATTATAGGGAGAAAAAAAAGGTATTTTTTGCCACCGACGCCATGTTGGCTGTTCACTCAGCAATTTTCTACCTCCATTATGATTTTCACGTTTTTGGGGGGGAGACAGGTTTTGGGTACATTGTCTGACTGGGAATGTAAACTATGGATGAAGTAGATGTCAGAATTTGGATGATGTAGTACACAAGACAGCCCACACGAGATACACCAATTTTGACCGAAAAGGGTTCGTCAACAACATACCCTGTTATTTATTTAATATTTATGTGCACCTTCACACTCAGAACCTAAATATAATATATCCATTCAAAATATCATGAACAATTCTCAGGTACCATACGATTGTATGTCTAACTGTCAGCTCCGTGATAACGCCAATAGCACTGGGTTCACTTCACGACTCACCGCGCAAAATGAAGCAGCTCTCGCGGTTACAAGATTTGTGAAGTCTGGGTAGAGTAACAAACCCGCCAAGGTCATTACGTAGTGTTCGGTGCTCCGAACAAAGTATGTTTCGTACAAAAGACATATGCTTCAAAAGCACGGAAAGTGCATTTCCTGGTCGCAAGCAAACGCACACAGCCAGTGGCATGAGGCTTGTACCATGGGCGCACTCCCACACCATTCGACCTTCCCAAGTCTACAAATCTTCGCTACAAGCGACGTTTTGTATGTGTGTACTGATTGCCACAGCTCTGTTGGAATACGGACGGGTGAATACGGATTGTTGCAAGTCTGTTCAGCTATTACAGGCTTCTGTACAAGCCGCCTGTTTCAGGTCTTTTACTGACACATGAACTGTAGCAGATTGTGAAACGCGACCTGTTACATGTCTGCTACAAGTCTGTTACAAGTCTGTTGCAAGTCTGCTACAGGTCTGCTACAGGTCCGCTACATGGTTGTTACAGGCCTGTTACAGGTCTGCTACATGTCTGCTACAGGCATGTTACAGGCCTGTTACAGGTTTTATACAGGTCTGCTACAGGTTTTATACAGGTCTGCTACAGGTCTGCTACAGGTATGTTACAGGTTTTATGCAGGTCTGCTACAGATCTGCTACAGATCTGCTACATGTCTGCTACAGGTCTGCTACATATCTGCTACAGATTTGCTACATATCTGCTACGGTCTTTTTAGCCACTACAAATACGTTGCAGGCCAGGTACTCACCGGTATCCTGGAGTAAGACGTGAGCCACACCATGTTATCCATGTCGGCGCCAGACCCCTCGATGCCAGTCACGGGGCCGGGACCCGCGTCCCCGTAGAAGAACGTCGGCAGCTTGGATGGTCGGTTGGCGCGTCGCTTGACCCTCAGCAACTGCTCCTCTCGCTGGTCCACCGTAGGCACATCCGGGCTGTCCGTGTTTTCTCCCAAGTCGGCGTCGGCAAACGCGACACGCCTGCCGTCGGCGTCGACGTCACCGTCACCGGGTGGCGACGTCCACACGTCGCCGTAGAAGGCATCGCTTCGATCTGATCCCGTCATGAACTCCACAACTCCGTTAGGCACTATCTGACCCTCGAAGTCCTGCCGGAGATTCCGGACCTGCCGGACGCAAATCCAGACAGAGGTGGCACATCCCAGCGTCAGCAACGTGACCAGGATGTAGAGTATCCTGACGTGGAGCCAGAGACTGGCGTCCTTCTTGCTGTCACCTGCCGCCGGCACCTGTCCGCTCACCAGAGCCGCCGTGCTCCCGCTTGTACTCCTATCCGCTGACATCTTTGTCACTATGTGACTTGTGACGGCTGCTCGTTCGCAATGTGTGGCTTTCAACACGACTGTATTATTATGTAGAGATGGGTTTATCCTGCTTTTTTGTGTGGTCCTGTTTTTAGTATTCTTGTTTTGTGTTTGTATCTCTCAGGGCATCATCAGTGACTGGCGATATCCTGCCCTCGTGGTGGTGGATGGTGGTGGTGGTGGTGTCAGATAGGGGAGCGTAGCTAGGCCCAAACGCCGCCTACGCGAACACACATGGCAGTCTCTCACTGCTCCAGGACGCGCGCTCGCTCTGAGAGTTGTCAGCTAGGCACCACGAGAGTACCGCGAGAGTTCAGCGAGAGTGGAACGCCAGAGGGTGTCAGCAGGGCTTGGTGGACGGCGGGGAGAGGGGTGGGGTGGGGGGGGGGGGAGGAGCGTGCCTAGGGAGGCGCGGGAAAGCGGCGCGCCTAACTTTGAGCCAATCACGGCGCGCAGTGTCCAGGCCCAGCCACCGCGGGAGGCCGCCAGGGGGAGCCACACTTCGCGCCCGAGCAGTCATAACGCGCCAGGACTAGATACCTCATTGCGGAGAAATGTTTAAACCAGGGTACTGAAATACGGAAAACTGAAGTTTGATACGATAAGCGAAAACCTGCCTCACAAGCTGTTATTCTTATGGTCTGGGCCTATCTTGCGCAGGTGTTTGTGACAAATGATAAAGCAATATATCCGGACCTAACAGTGGGGCATTGATGCACCCATAATGGAGAGAAATGAAATGATCGGTGTTTAGGCCAGGTCGATACACAAAAGGGCTAAATAATACCAAGGAACCTTCGGAGACTATGAATAATTTTGATGAAATCTGTCAAAGATTAGATCGCCCAGACTTGGTTTAGAACCTCTTCATCTGTACTGGAGTGTTCTACCACTCGCGCCCCTCCCCCCCCCCCTCCGCTCCATGTAACCGAGATACGCTACATAAATGCGATAACGACATTACGGATAGGTATTAAATATTGTATTCTTCATCATTATTCAATAACACCGGTGGTCGCCGTGCATCACTTGAACATATCTTAACGTAGTCACAAATATGCATCGGGCATTTTACGAGGGATGTTCGAGATTTGTCGGCTTTGATTACATTTTGACATTGAACATCAATGGATCTTTTGCTTCGTTTTGATTCATTGGTATAAGAACAACTAAAAACGTAATTGAGTGAAAAACGAATAACAATTTACTTTATTGTCTCAATCAAAACATTGCGCCTGCATTGATATACACTATACTGTACATCTGGCATAACTTGAGTTCTTGGGTGAGTTAAATATCCATGATGCCATGGCTAACGGAACAGGATCTATGACGTCACTTCCGCCGAAGCAGGGTCTATGACGTCACATCCGCCAAAACAGGATCCATGACGTCACATCCGCCAAAACAGGATCCATGACGTCACATCCGCCGGAACAGGGTCCCTGACGTCACATCCGCCGGAACAGGGCATATGACGTCACATCTGCCGCAACAAGGTCTACGACGTCACATCCGCCAGCTCGCCTCGCCGTCTGATCTCAGCCTCTACAGGATATGCCACAGAGACGACTCACGTAATCCAGAACAATCTAGGGGATCCAGATTAGTCCGGGTAATCCAGCTCGTCCTCCTCCTCCTCCGCGTCCTCGCCCTCATCGGAGTCCTCGGCCTCGCAGTCCCGGTAACTGGAGCGAGAAACAACGGGATCAGCACATTCAGCGGTCACTGTTCTACCCTCGCTGGTAATTACAGCTCATCACTAGTAATTACGCCTACCACATTTGCAGAAAAAGAAACATTTTTGATCTGTAAGATTTTAAAGATTCATTTTATAACTGTCATAACACATATAAACCGTAATCGATCGCTATAAAAAATGTATTTACCAGAGAGACACCAGACCAAATATTTCTACAAGTACAGTACATATGCACTGTAAATTGTTAATTTTCATCAGTGTGGAATTTTGGAAATACTGCTCCTTTGTCTCACCTGCCGCTAGAGGCGCCACCCTCGGGGTGCCACGTGGTCATACGTGCACCGAGTCGCTGGGCCAGTCGTTCAGTCGCCAGACGCACCTGGAGCGCCTGAAAGCCACACACATATACTTGTAAGCGTATCCATTTGCACATATACATGTTATTCTGTGGCACATACGTATGTTATATAAACAATTCGTAAACTATATCGTACGAATAACAATTGCGTTTTTTTCTCGACTAGTTGATATGAAACTTAAAAGCTGTGTGGCAAGGGCAACTGTCATTTCATCAGCCCCACGGTTCCGCTTTACTTACCTCAGTGCGGTCCTCTAACCGCTTCATCAGCTCCACGGTTCCGCTTTACTTACCTCAGTGAGGTCTTGCTGCCATTTCATCAGCTCCACGGTTCCGCTTTACTTACCTCAGTGAGATTCTGCTGCTGTTTCATCAGCTCCACGGTCTCATCCACGCTGATGAGCTTGGCGCTTTCGTGCCTCGGCTTAGAGCTGTAACTCGACGTCTCTAAACACTCGTCGTAAATGTACTTCAGCCGCCTGGGAGCATGGCTCTGGCGCTCGATGACGTCACTGGGCAGGGCAGCCGTGTCCCTCTTGGACCGACCGGCCCTCTGCGGGGTCCCTGTTGCGCCCTGAGGCGTGACATACTGGCCACTAATGGACGATGAATTTAATTCCGCAGTCGGGTCTGATGTTTCCATATTAAGTATCGTTGATTTTTTGTCGCCAGCGCCCCCAGTGGAGCTAAGTGGAGCATGAACATCGGTTGATGGTGTCATCTCAGCTGGAGTGGCCGCTGTCGTGGTGGTGACGTCACCGCTGAGGGTAACGACATCGCGGTATGCCGGGTGAGATAGTCTCGGAGGTGTCGCCACGCCACCTGGTGGATTCTTGCCGCTGCCTGGGGAAAGCAGCTGAACGGTCTGCAGTCTCTCGGCCAACTCATGGATGTCTCTTGTTTTTACGTTGCTGCCATGGTGAAACATTCATATGTTAAAATCGCTATCACGACAAAATTTTAAAAAGCGAACCGTGGCGAGCACCACATTTTCCAGGTTATTTAGAGTAGCGAAAATTGATCACTGTAAAGCGAAAATTCTTTCCAGGTTTTGAGGGCACAACCCTACGAAGTTCGATGCTCTACCGACTGAGCTGCCTGTGTGCTTTAAAACAAGGGATTTATAAGGAACCACAAACAAAAATAGCTGGTACATTAGCCATTCTTAAGTTGCATAGAAAACGTTCCAGTTATAGTTTCAAGTGACATCACTTTATAGTAAACAAGAGTTGTCCGAAACTTCTTTAAACATGTGGATCCGTTACCTGTTTGGCACGAACTTGTGTTTCTTAGGCCTTTGCTCTGCCTTCCTGATGACCCGATCATAGCTGTTCAGGAAAGGTTGCCCCTTGTTTGCTTCTCCATCACCTTCGCGCTGTGAAGCTGCCATCCCCTTATCAGCCATTGTGACGGATTCCCTGCCTTCCACCTTGGCAGGCTGGGGACCAGCCTCTGTACGCTGATCAATGATCACCTTTCCCGCCATCTCCCTGTTGACCAGTTGTTTCAGAGGATTCGCCCCTCCCTCCTCCAATTCGCTGTCCCCGTCACTACCCTCTTCATTGGACTGTTTAACCCAGCGCTGCTTCCTGCAGTGTTCAGCGTCGATGGCCATTTTCTCAAACAAGTCGGCCGTCTTGTCTACCTCCTCAAACTGAGCTAACAGCCCCTTGATCTTGGTCACCATGCTCTTGATTTTGACTCCTTTGTCAGGCAACTTCTGCACAAATTTTCTGGAACAACATTTTATATTTTTGGTATCAAAAACTGACATTTTTTTTATGCATAGACATTAGAAGTTGCCCCCACAATTTTAGCCTCACAACTGGGTCTGCATGCATCAAAAACCATTTCCACAAAACTACTTTTTGTAAGTTATGCATGAGCTTTGGATACATATTGGGACATATCCACCCCTTCATGTCACTCAGCTCCCCCAATTACAAACAAGTCTATGTCACTGCAATACCAATAGTATAATTACAGTGATAGAACAAAGTATGTCCACAACCCTGATAAGAAACTGATGAGAGAAAAACAAATTTATGGTTAAATAGTCCAACTTTAATTCTTGCAATCAGACTGTACTGTACCGTCACTTACTCATGCTTCAAAAGATTTTGTTGTCTGTCCAGCAGCTCCTCTAATTCTGCCTTGGTTTTTTCACTGAGTTGACCAAGTTCTCCTTGCTTTTCATGAAGAAAGGCCATTTTGTCTCAGTAATAGTAAAGGTATCCTGAATATGTAAAAAAAAATTATAAACTGAATGTGATTAAATTAATAAGTACAATGGATATATATAGTCAGTTCAACATTTATATTGGTAACATCATAAATGTCATTTACTTTGACAAATCTCAGTACAATGTCCAGGCATTATAGGGACATCTGGAATAACAGTCAATCAGCCAGTAAAATAGTCCCATATATACATACATACATATCCTCTTCAGTCATATTCTTAGGCTAGAACCTGTTGACTGATCCTGGATTTTGTTTTCCTCATTATTGTTCATTTCAACTATTTGCGTGTTGAGTGGAAGGCAGATTTTGTTTTCATACCAATATTTTCTCCATAATTTGTCAATTATTTTTTTTTTAAATGTGCTCATCGTTGGTGCTATTACGATATTGACTGGGAGGGAGTTCCAGGTTTGAACGTTTCTGTGCAGTCTTATCAGTGCTGTGAACAGCATCTTTAGACACAGGCCATCTAGATAGTTATAAGACCTTCGTACCAACTTGCCTTACCAACAATCTGTAGTCTGTCAGTCAAATATCTACTGCTTATATATAGTAATCAGACCTGTGATAATACAGGTATCAATGAATGCGTACCCAGCAAATAGATGGTAAAGATAATATGCAAATCTCTTGGAATTTTATAAAATAAATGTCTCATATATGAAGGCATCTGTCTGGTAAAGGTTTAGACTCATATTCAGATAAATTAAAAAAATGACAGTGCATTTCTGCAAGTGCGCAATCACTGGTACTAGTGCAAACACACTTCCACCTTCTATATAACAAATTGTTACATACACAGGTTGTCCACCCGGTGTACATCCTTAAAGGCTGTGCAACGTGAGGTCTGCTTAATCTTCCCACCCTCTGTCCAGCCATAGGCACTCAAAATTGATAACATAGCATTTTCACACTGGCCCAAGACATCCATTGCATGAACCGATCGAGGTCTGTGGCTAGTACATTTTATTATTATATTAGTAATCAGGTAATACAATGGTAACGAGCCATTGCGACCCCCATTATCGCCCATTCCCCAGGTGCTTCAGAAGCCGACGATACCAGCGCAAATTGTTGGTAAACTTAATACTCTGGCATACTCTAGCGAACATAAAGGCCTGACATATATTGGTATCCTGGCGATAAGCTAACCTTGTCAAGCTCCCCTTGTGAATAAAGTATCCACGGAAAGTACAACTGCAAACTCTGCAAGATGTTTACATCGAAGAAACCTTTTTCGGTAGGGGGCGCTATGATATGCTTTGGGCGAACCATGTACGGAAGGCCGACTGCATGATTAGGGCCTAAAATATCTGGGCGACTGTTCCAATGTTAAAGCTATATATTCTGTAATTTTTTGTATTACCAACCTCTTCTCCATGTCAAATAAGTATATTTCTGCCCTTAATTTAAATCCTGAAAGCCTCTGGGCTATCCGGAGAGAAGCGGATTTGTTCATCGGAGCAGAAGTTGGTGGCCGGCTTTATACCCTTGCGCGGGCTGAGGGTAAATCACCGGATGTACTTCCAATCTGCCGATCCCCTTCGATCTAAAGTTTACGGTGGGGTGATGTTAAAAAGAGTGGTTTATTTGGGTAGAGTACATACTAATGTACTAATGCTAATATACTTCGTTTTCAGGACGATATGGTGTATCCAAAGTAAATATTATAGCCAGTTTTGTGTCATGACACTGCTCAAAGAGGTCACGCGCGCGGTGAGATTTGAGCTGTGTCATCGCGGCCGGCACAAAAACGTCTGGCTGGTTGTAAAAAGGCTCTAATATTCATTTTGGATACACAATTTCATCCTGAAAGCGGAGTCTGATAACAATTAACATGCATTCTATCCATATAAACCACTATTTTTAACATTGCCCCACCGTAAACTGTAGATCGGAAGTGGATCGGAAGGATCGGAAGTACATCGGGCATTTACCCTTACCCCCTTGCGCGCCTGTTCGTTGTTCGGAAGAGTCATCGATAAAACGCGCTAGGCCTATACTGCGGAAGACGTCAACAAATTTCTTCGCGGCGGAAACCCCAAAGTTTTCCGCAATATTTCGCAATATTTCGCATGTATTTCGCATGTATTCCACGTTATATTGAGGCCCGTTCGCTATTCTAGGGCCCCATAGGGGCTTTTTCGACACGGCGACACGGCGATTTTTAAAATCGACAACGCGACATTGGGGTTGTCTTAGAATCGACATGCGACATAAGACTTAGCGACACGCGACATGGAACTTTTCTTAAAATCGACACGCGACATGGACCTTTTCTTAAAATCGACACGCGACATGGACCTTTTTCTTAAAATCGACACGCGACATGGCTACCCCCCCTCAGGGGCCCTTATTCTGTGTGATGTCGACCGCGGCTCGCTAGGACGTCCGCGAGATATTAATCAACAGCGTAGTTGTATGTTGAAATTGTTGTTTTACAGACTCCAAAAGATAAATAATATATGCATCATAATTTTGAGATACTTTTAGTCTTAATTCTAAAATTAAAAAAAATAAGATAGCGCATATATAATTAAGTATCGGCCAAAACAGCTATGGCATTAATGAATTTGACTTTTGTTCCCTGATTCAACATCTTATTCACAGGCGTACGTTTAGGATAAATTCAAGGATTAGGGAATGGGAATGGATGTCATAGCTATATGAGCCACGTACAACTGACCAGAATTTACCGAAAGACGGTTCAATGAAATGTAAATACTATGACATAATTAAAAGGCCAGTGATTCGGGATCTGCTACGCCAGTGGGTGCGTCCCAATGTCCAAGAGCTCCTTAAAATTATGGAACATCCGAAGAGATAATGGGACATTAATTTAAAAGAAATATTGCGTAGACTGTATGCTATTTTATTTGAAGGAAAGCCCTTAAATAATTACATATGCAATAGTTCCTGATACTATACTTAGTTACTTAAATCTCTAACATGCATTGCCATCAGCAGCTGATCCTGGCCTCGGGTAACCATGGCAAATCTGTTTCTGCCGTCTAGCGCAAGAGTTATACTATAGCAGCAACACGAAGAGGGGAAACGGGTAGAACACTTTCTGAAAACCTCAGTCCCCCCTCTCAAACTATTATGAAAACATAAGTTTTTTAAATAGCTCCCTTTTTTATGTGACCAGGGCACAACCCTCCTATTTACAAACCTTTCCCTGTAAAATTGTAGCAATGGCACCTTTAAATAAAGTCAATCAGAAGCAATAAAATACATAAACGAAACCTAATTTCTTCATATTCCTGTATATATATATCATCGAAGGTTAGTTATTTCGCGCCCGAATGTTATGTGGCGATAGTGCATGACAGACAGGAACACAAAGCCGCAGATTGATATATGACGAAAATTGTTAAGGTGCGGACAGCCTTGCAAGGGTGCATAATGCGTATTTTAATTTGTAACATTTAATATACTTCGTGACGGCCTTCCATAGCACATGTCACTTCCGGGTGCACTTCCGTTGTTTCCAACGCCATCTACCGGTAGAAAACAACACTTAGTGACGTGCAGTTGAACGAGAGAGGAAGGAGAAATTACACGCTTCGGTTAAAAATACATGATTTTCTGTCCTTCTAAGGATGAAAATCGAAATGGACCATGCTACGTAGATAGCGATGTGGGTCCATTCTAAGGGTCAACTTTTCTCTCCCACAAGGCTAAAATACACAAGTTTGAGCTCGAGTGTTACTGCTGGTTTGCACGACTTCGTGTCTCTCGATCGATTCGACGTCAAACATAGCCATCGGGTTCAGAAATGCTGATTCAGTGTGGAGTGTATGTTTCAAAGTCACATCCTTAGATTCAAGTCATTGTGATTCTGGATAGTAATTGTAATATGGTTATTTGTTGAGAAGCTGGACTACACTGTGATACTTGCAGATCACATTGCAGCAAGGAGGAATACACTTCATGAAGATTTGTGTTTGCACTGAATAGGCTGCCAACAATTTGTGAGGGGACCATCCCACTTGAAGAGATTTCAAGTGATCATATCTATCAATGACAATGGAATACTTTTACCTTGTATTGGTTTTATCATATACTGTATCTGTAATAACAGCTGCAGTTTATACAGATTCTTGGGCAGTACACATAGAAGGCGGAGAAGATAAAGCAAAAGGGATTGCACAGAAACATGGATTTGTTTATCTTGATACAGTAAGTAAATCTATATTTTATATCAAATAGTAATATATTATTATTTAAAATTTCTTAGGTACTTTAGTGAGTTTAAATAATTTTCACTTAATTTATATAATTCTAGATCCATTTCGTTTTAAATAGTAAAATAGGTTAAAAATAACTATCTTGCCTTACCTTATTTTATTAATATATAAATAATACATTTATTCATTGATATTTATTACTAGGCTAGTACATATGTATGTCAGAAACAGTGATTATGTCTTTAAAACTTAAATATCGTTATACTTAGTTACCACATAATACAAAGGGGCCGGTGCGATAGCTCACTGGGCTAAAACACTCGCATTAGTTGCTTTGGTCACCTGAGAGCCCTACAGCACATGGATCGATAGTTTCAAGTCCTGTTGTGGCTATGCCTGTGTAGTTGCAAGATAAAAATCTCAGATCTTTCCTTGTAAAGAGTAGGGTAACCACCCCCAGAGATATGGCTCCACTCTCCCTTCCTTCTTCCATTGATGCGATATGACCAAAAAATGGTTAAGGGGTCCTGAATAACCAACCAACCACTTAAAGCAAAGAAAGGTCATCTATACAGCATCCTAAGTTTTATCTTTCAAGGATAAGGCTTATCATTTAATGGTTGATCTATTATCTCCTTGAAATGAATGTTAAAATAATAAGAAAAAAAGAAAATGCCACTATCAGACTATCCTGTATAGAGATCTTTTTTGCTAAAACTCTTAAAGGGGATGTGATGATACATATTTAATTAGGAACAACTCTATTCATCACAGCTTTACATCCCTTCAAGCAGTAAATTGTACCCATCATATTCATATATACCATCTCACTGTCACATGGACTTATATCTGGCATTCCAATAAATGACACATAAACTATAATATGTGTTGTCTCGATGGTTCACGCCCCGCTGTGGCCATGCCTATGTGATCGCAGGATAAAGATCCCTTGTTCTTATTCGCAAAGAGTAGGGAGTCTCCCCCAGGGACATGGCTCCACTCTCAAGTCAAGATATACTTATAGGGGCAGAGCAGCTACACAGACCTGTGATTGGACACTCCTTCCTTATCTACCTTGTAAATACATCTTTGGTTTTCCCTGTTTTTTTTCATAATCATTGTGGTCCTATATTTGTTTGACATTTTTTTTTGAGATAGCTAAAGTTGTCCAAATTTTACTTGGTGACTTGTTAGCAAACTATGTTTTTTAAGAATATTTTTGGATGACATGGTTTGTTATATATTTGATCAGTGCTGTAATGTGATGTCCAAAGAGTTGGAATGAATGTTTCCCTTTTGTGAGGGATGGAATACTGCATTGTTTTCCCCTGTTTTTAATATAATTTGAATCTAATGCCAGTGACTGGGTAGATCTATAAATATTTATAATACCAATATAAATGAAGGCAGGTCATTAAAGATAATGTTACCAGCAGGTCTCATTGACCTATAGAAGCTGGCAGGCATTGTAAAACTCTTGAGAGATGTGGCTGAACACCCATCAAAAGGCTTGATTGGAAGTGAGAATCCTTTTCTGTCAGTACTTTTCATCTATTGGGCCTCTGACTGCAGCTGTTGTATGTATTGATTCTGGTGGAGAATAACTGAGTCTGCCATTCAGTGACTCATGCAATCAATGATGGCGTATATGATCCCATGGTATCGCACATGCAATGACATGAGTGTAATGTCGGCCGCCCACATGAAGGGGAATGCCCTCGTGTGTGGTGGTGAACGCCCCTCGTGTGTGGTGAACGCCCCTCGTGTGGTGGTGAACGCCCCTCGTGTGGTGAACGCCCCTCGTGTGGTGGTGAACGGCCCTCGTGTGGTGGTGAACGCCCCTCGTGTGGTGAACGCCCCTCGTGTGGTGGTGAACGCCCCTCGTGTGGTGGTGAACGGCCCTCGTGTGGTGGTGAATGGCCCTCGTGTGTGGTGGTGAACGGCCCTCGTGTGATGGTGAACGGCCCTCGTGTGTGGTGAACGGCCCTCGTGTGGTGGTGAACGGCCCTCATGTGGTGGTGAACGGCCCTCGTGTGTGGTGAACGCCCCTCGCGTGTTATCCATGGTGAACGGCCCTCGTGTGTGGTGAACGCCCCTCGGGTGTTGTCCATGGTGAACGGCTCTCGTGTGTGGTGGTGAACGGCCCTCATGTGTGGTGGTGAACGGCCCTCGTGTGGTGGTGAACGGCCCTCGTGTGTGGTGAACGGCCCTCGTGTGTGGTGAACGGCCCTCGTGTGGTGGTGAACGGCCCTCGTGTGTGGTGAACGGCCCTCGTGTGGTGGTGAACGCCCCTCGCGTGTTGTCCATGGTGAACGGCCCTCGTGTGTGGTGGTGAACGGCCCTCGCGTGTTGTCCATGGTGAACGGCCCTCGCGTGTGGTGAACGCCCCTCGCGTGTTGTCCATGGTAAACGGCCCTCGTGTGTGGTGGTGAACGGCCCTCGTGTGTGGTGAACGGCCCTCGTGTGGTGGTGAACGGCCCTCGTGTGGTGGTGAACGCCCCTCGCGTGTTGTCCATGGTGAACGGCCCTCGCGTGTTGTCCATGGTGAACGGCCCTCGCGTGTTGTCCATGGTGAACGGCCCTCGCGTGTGGTGGTGAACGGCCCTCGCGTGTTGTCCATGGTGAACGGCCCTCGTGTGTGGTGGTGAACGCCCCTCGCGTGTTGCCCATGGTGAACGGCCCTCGTGTGTGGTGGTGAACGCCCCTCGCGTGTTGTCCATGGTGAACGGCCCTCGTGTGTGGTGGTGAACGGCCCTCGCGTGTTGTCCATGGTGAACGGCCCTCGTGATTCTATTAAATCTTCTTGTCAAAACGAGGAAGCACATTTCAGGTCAAACAACTTATACCATTAGCATCGTTGTCCCAGATTGCTCAAGTTTCGTTACCGCCATTCTTGTTATATTCGTTCTGAACGCACTAGGTGAAAAAATTATCGTACTTTAACCGACTAACAATGACACGTGACCGCCGGCCGCTGTGACGTAACATTCAGACGGTGAGACATCAGTTGATGACCAGGACACGCTTGATCATGGTGTCTTCGCAGTTAGTTCCGGGTGTGTTTTATGAATGCCCGGCCGTGTTAGAACCCGGCGCTGGCAGTCTGCTAGGCATTGATTGTGACAGTTTGGGTGGGTGGCTCCCCTGCCTGTTGGTTGGACTTTGACTTCCGCTGCCTGTTGATGCTCTAGGAAGCGCCGTACGACACGACATCCCCAATATCAGTGCGTCGTCGATGTCACATTTATCAGGGTCTTTTTGCAGACAAATATACTCTAGAGGCGTTTTATTGCGCAAACATGTCTGGGTCGCCAATGGCCACTGGAAGTAAACATGCGCTAACGTTGTTGATCTCGAGACTTAAGTTTAACGGTATCTAGGATGGGAGGGTGTGGGAGCGGGGGGTGGGGGTAGAGGGGCAAGATAATGATCGTAGGCGTCGCTTTTTAATATTACGGATTCAAATGTTTTAGTTAATGGACGCCGACGGTGGGGACATATTCATGGTCGGCATATCGCTGT
The DNA here is from genome assembly GCA_964019135.1 of Arenicola marina. Classification (NCBI taxonomy): domain Eukaryota; kingdom Metazoa; phylum Annelida; class Polychaeta; family Arenicolidae; genus Arenicola; species Arenicola marina. The sequence goes on from OZ025255.1 coordinate 8,220,600, forward strand.
CGTTTTGCGTCGCGTCGTGCTGAAAACGCCCCCCCCTCCTCCACCCCTTCGCACTCTCACCCTCAGGCGATTCCTCCCAGAGTCTGGCGTTAGTGAATCAAGCGGCCCCCAGTCGCCGCGTGACGTCACCTGAGACTATGGGTGGTTGACGTAGCGACAGAGACAGCTGCTTGATGGTGGGGGGGGGGGGACATCCGGGGTTACCGCCAAGAAAATTGGCACCGCCGCGATTAATGGCTGGCTGGCTGGTTCCTCACTCTCAGCCCGGCTGGCTGGTTCCTCACCCTGGGCCGGGCTGGCTGGTTCCTCACCCTGGGCCGGGCTGGCTGGTTCCTCACCCTGGGCCGGGCTGGCTGGTTCCTCACCCTGGGCCGGGCTGGTTGGGGCCTCACCCTGGGCCGGGCTGGCTGGTTCCTCACCATGGGCCGGGCTGGCTGGTTCCTCAGCCTGGGCCGGGCTGGCTGGTTCCTCACCCTGGGCCGGGCTGGTTGGGGCCTCACCCTGGCCGGGCTGGCTGGTGTCTCACCCTGGGCTGGGCTGGGCTGGCTGGTTCCTTAACCTGGGCCGGGCTGGCATGGCATTCGATGTCCTGCGGAGTTTCGGGCAGTGTGTGTGGGGGTGGGGGAGGGGGGGGGGTGATGGGGCATTAAGGGGGATCTTTAGGCTGTGTGTAGGGGTGACTACAGAAAGCCCCCGTAGAGGTAGGATCGCGCACTGGATTGTGTGTGTGCGATGGGGGGAATGGAGATCGGGGGTGGGGGGTGAAGATCAGGGGGGCGGAGGGGTTGGGGGTTCACATCACTGGCGGCCACGTCAGTCCCGGATTCGCCCGGTACGTCCTAATGGATAGAGGCGGTGGAGTCGCCCTAGTGGGTCACCCCAGCGATCCATCACGTGTTTTTGCCACGGTGTATAAAATCCGGACCCCGGACGGAACGCTAATACCGGGGTAAATCAGGCCCTGGGCCTGCCGGGAGGGACGCGGTTGCGGGGTGACGGAGGGCGGGGGGAGGGTGAGGGCGGTGCCATAGTGGTGCCTCTTTCGGGCGGGGAGGGGGGTGGGGGTCATGGTATGCTCACTCCACATGGGTCACATGATCGGGGCGGGGACTTAGGGGTATGGTCAGGAGAGAAATGTACTTGAGCTCACCCCGCAGTTAAGTCGCTGGCACAGCCCTACCGTCTACCTTATTAATGTTCCTCAATGGGTAATCGTCCATCTCGTGGTCTGAACACTTGGGTTGGCTCACGTTGGACGCTGCGAGTCCTCGAGTATATGTGCCTGGTATATATATTTAAAAAAAAACCGAGAGACTAATTACTGGTTCTCACAGCTACACGACTATGTCAACTTCGGGGGTGACGTCTGTGTTAGCTTTGCTCTTGTTTCGGCTTGACAAGACAACGATGTTTTCGTTCCAGTTAGCAATAAAATGTTAAGTATACAAACTTGGGGTCGTGGTTGATGGTGGGGGGGTAGGCCTTTCAGCTGGGGATGCCCTAAAAAGAAGAAGGCAGTCAAAATTTATGTTTTAGCAGAGGAAAGATTGCGCGGTATGTTTTTTCTATAATGATCATAGCGGAGGGATGGTTTATGCAATCTCGCCCATATGCTTGGTTCTCACATCAGGCGGCACTCCACGCAGCCCTCGTCAGCTGACTGGCTTGTGATAAAGCTGTCGTTACACGGTGAGAGAGAGTGGGTGGGAAGGTGGGTGCTTTAGCTGTCTGAGTGTTAGAAAACGAGGCACGTGTATCGCCTTGACACGTGTCCGGTGAAGAGATTTTCCCAGGATGTGAAAATACTGTCTCGGTAATGAAGACCTGTACCCAATCACTCCTTTATCAATGATGCGTATTGCACCAGACCACGGCCCAAAACAAAAACATTTTCTCTACTATGGTGCTGTACACGACTCGATGCACTGGTCGATCCAGGCTGGGTATAAAGGGGTTAATTTGTCTTTCTTTAGGTCCGTTTTTGTTACAAATTGTGTAGGCGTGGATCGCGGTCCACCCCCCCCCCGCCCTGTGGGTGCAACGCGCCCTTCACCCTCACCAGGAACGTGTATTTTTAGGAGAACTCACTCCATCTAAAGTGGACCCCCTTCCTTCTTGGGATAATTCATCCCATGCAAAGTGGACCTCATTCCTCTTATAAAAATTAAGAATCCGGGTCTAATATCGGGTCTGGGGCCGGCCCGATAGCTCAGTGGGTTAGAGCGCTCGCCTTGAGTGCTCTGGCCACCTGAGAGCATAACAGCACTTGGATCGGTGGTTCGCGCCACGCTGTGATCATGTATGTGTGGTCGCAGGATAAAGATCCCATGTCTTTCTTCGCAAAGAGTAAAGGCTTACCCCGGGGACATGGATCCCTTCCTTCTCACACTGACGCGATATGACCAAAAATGGTCGAACCGTCCTGAATATACAACCAACCAACCTATATCGGGTCTTGTGTTCCGTGTTCTGCCAACGAAGGTACTCATCATAGCAAACTCAGACATGAGTACGTGCATTTATCAAACGCTGAAAGACTTCTGAAGTCGATTTCTTGTTATGTTTTATTTTTGTGGAAGCCTGATACGCGTGGTCTAAGGGTACGCGTCAGCAGTAGATATTGAGAGTCTGATTTAACACTTTGTCTTCTTCTTCTTTCAGATCATGCCGGATTATTACCACTTTAAACACAACCATGTTTCAAAGCGATCCGCCGACCCGAGTCCGCACCATCAGCAGTCACTGGCAGAGGATACGGAAGTGAGTATAGAGCGCCCCCGGCGGTCATCAACGTGCAGGCGGGGCACCCAGTGTATGACCGGAAGTGCCATTCCGCACACGAGACCCTCCTTCCCCTGGTCGAGACGAACGGGGGAGAATGTTAGGAATTGTTTCCTCTTGGGAGAGGTCGCCGCTGTTAACAAGGTTATTTAGTACTATTGTACGTGGTAAGAGAAGGGTTTGCCTTTGTCTTTTACAAACCCACCACCATCGGCACTTCCAAACTATTGCCGATTCCATGCGCTTGGCGGACGACTTTGTTTGTTACCTCCCAGCAGCCTCGTGGACGAAAAGGATGATATTTTTCTCTCTTCTGGTAATGCGGCGGTCTGGAGCGGCTGATATATTAGTCTGTGGATAGACTGCGCTCAAGGCCAGGATCCTTGTGGCTGGTGGGATGGAGTGGGGGTGGGGTGGGGTGGGCAGGGGGGGGGGAGGGGCATGCCTGCTGTGTGGGCTTTGTTTCTCGGCGTGCGGGCCAGGAACACCTGGGCCTAAGTAGGTTAGATAAGGCTGTGGGCATGATTGAGATACTCAGCATTGTGGTTTCCGATAAAGGGGGAGGGGGGGAGTCGGTTTATCGGGGGTTAAAATAATTTTTCTGGTCTTTTTTTTGTATAGGCCTGTGCCTCCCCTACCTAGTCCGTTCGGCTTTTATCGCGACGATTCGACCAACACCGGTCGGCCGATGTCCTGTGTATATGTATACAGGTGTGAAACGACTGACTGCAAAATTGGGGTTCCGCATAGGGTATCTTTGCGGCCTTGTTTTGATATATCTTTCTGATTTGCGGGATAGGAGTTTGGCCATTTCTCTCCATCACATCAAGCACATGACAGGAGCCGTGATGCAAGCGTAATTTGTTGATGACCCAACCCAGTCGGTAATTCTCGTATCTGATTCGCTTAATAGAGCGATTTAAGGTGTGCATGGGGGTGGGTCTGCTGCCTGAGGTAGTGGTAGGTGGTTGGGTGTGGATTGGGCACGCCAAGCCAAGGATGCCTTCGCAGGGTTAGGCTGTGGGCAGCAGCGCAACGGCATGGCCGACTGCGCGCATATTCCGTCCCACGCCCCTCTCGCCCCCCTCCAACCCCCCTCACCCCCGGGCCTCCCCCCCCCCCCCCTCCGCACCCGACCCACGAACTCTCCCTCCCCGCCATGAACCCGCCGCTTCTTACCCTCTTACCCTCTGCTACCCCCTTTCCCCTTGTTCTGCTGCCTCATGTCCCCATATCCTACCACCTCGCTCTGGCATCCACCCGCAAACCTCCGCCTGCCGTCTGGCCTTGGCACCGGGAGGTGTGATGGGTGTTTCGGGGGTCCCCCATGGGCCTGTATGGTGGCGGCGGGCGGCAGCGGCGGAGGGTAAGCCGGTGCCGGCCGAGTAGGGGCGGGCGGGCAGCAGAGGGGCCCAGCGGTGGCGGGGTGGGCGGTGGAGGAGGGGCCAGCGGTGGCGGAGGAGGGGCAGTGGCGGGCGGCTGAGGGGCCAGCGGCGGCGCTTATGGCGGGCGATGGAGCGGCCAGCGGTGGCGGGGCGGGCGGCGACCCGTCCCGCCGCTCGCTGCCTAGACGGGCCGTCATCCGGCGGTTTTAATGAGACTGTCTATTGGAGGTGGTGACGGCCTCATCCCGCCCCATCCCGCCTCCATTGCGGCCCCTGCAGCCGTTCTCATTACATCCAATTACGAATGCCGGGACCGGCATACTAATCCCCTCAGACCGCCCCCGGCCCTCTGCAGCGGCATGGCCGGGTGGTGTGTGTGATGGGGTGGGTGGGGGGGGGTGACTTGGCACAACCGGGGTGTACCATGATGGGGTGTGTGGGTCGTACGGGTCTGTCGTCCGTGCCCTCGACTCTCAAAGCCCCGCATGGCATCATAATCTTCCCCTTCTCCTTTCCCCATCCGCACCCCCATACCCCGGCTGACTCCCCCTTCCGGGAAACACGATGACGGCCACTATCACCCCAAGCGAAATCTGTTCCCCAAAACTGGTCACCAATGCGTGGACGTGTACTGGGTTTCCATAACGGGTACACTTTACCAGGCCTTCCCCATGCCTTCACCACGCACGCCTGCGCCAGGCCTGCACCAGGCCTGCACCAGGCCTGCACCAGGCCTTCCCCATGCCTTCACCACGCACGCCTGCGCCAGGCCTGCACCAGGCCTGCACCAGGCCTGCACCAGGCCTTCCCCATGCCTTCACCACGCACGCCTGCGCCAGGCCTGCACCAGGCCTGCGCCAGGCCTGCACCAGGCCTGCATCAGGCCTGCACCATGCCTTCACCGCGCACGCCTGCGCCAGGCCTGCACCAGGCCTGCACCAGGCCTGCACCAGGCCTTCCCCATGCCTTCACCACGCACGCCTGCGCCAGGCCTGCACCAGGCCTGCGCCAGGCCTGCACCAGGCCTGCATCAGGCCTGCACCATGCCTTCACCACGCACGCCTGCGCCAGGCCTGCGCCAGGCCTGCACCAGGCCTGCACCAGGCCTGCGCCAGGCCTGCGCCAGGCCTGCACCAGGCCTGCACCAGGCCTGCATCAGGCCTGCACCATGCCTTCACCGCGCACGCCTGCGCCAGGCCTGCACCAGGCCTGCACCAGGCCTGCACCAGGCCTTCCCCATGCCTTCACCACGCACGCCTGCGCCAGGCCTGCACCAGGCCTGCGCCAGGCCTGCACCAGGCCTGCATCAGGCCTGCACCATGCCTTCACCACGCACGCCTGCGCCAGGCCTGCGCCAGGCCTGCACCAGGCCTTCCCCATGCCTTCACCACGCACGCCTGCGCCAGGCCTGCGCCAGGCCTGCACCAGGCCTGCACCAGGCCTGCATCAGGCCTGCACCATGCCTTCACCACGCACGCCTGCGCCAGGCCTGCGCCAGGCCTGCACCAGGCCTGCACCAGGCCTGCGCCAGGCCTGCGCCAGGCCTGCACCAGGCCTGCACCAGGCCTGCGCCAGGCCTGCGCCAGGCCTGCACCAGGCCTGCACCAGGCCTGCACCAGGCCTGCGCCAGGCCTGCGCCAGGCCTGCACCACGCACGCCTGCACCAGGCCTGCGCCAGGCCTGCGCCAGGCCTGCGGCAGGCCTGCACCAGGCCTGCATCAGGCCTGCACCATGCCTTCACCACGCACGCCTGCACCAGGCTTGCACTAGGCCTGCGCCAGGCCTGCACCAGGCCTGCACTAGGCCTGCGCCAGGCCTGCGCCAGGCCTGCACCACGCACGCCTGCACCAGGCCTGCGCCAGGCCTGCGCCAGGCCTGCACCAGGCCTGCGCCAGGCCTGCGGCAGGCCTGCACCAGGCCTGCATCAGGCCTGCACCATGCCTTCACCACACACGCCTGCGCCAGGCCTGCACCAGGCCTGCACCAGGCCTGCGCCAGGCCTGCACCAGGCCTTTAGCGGCAAACGTTGCTTACCTCCATCCCTTGTCATTGTTCGTTTCTCTCTATTTCACACCCTGGATCGAACCACCATTTATTGACATATCTCTGCCTCCCTTCTGGATCGCACCCCAAAATGCGGCATTGCGCTGCCCTTACCCACATTCTTCGGGAACCTTCTCTCTGCCGCTCTGGACCCACGTAGCTATGTCTGTGACACCCTCGCCCCCGTCTGCGTGCCCCCTCCCCCGCCCCACACCCACTCCCTCAATCTCCACACTCCCCACGTAGCTCTCTATGACACCCTCTCCCTGAGGCAAGCCCCGCCCCTAGCACCTGCACTCCCCACATCTGCCACCCTCTCCCGGCAGCCCCCATCCCCCCAAACACACCTACTCACCATCATAACCCCTAATTGCAGCACCCCTCCTCCGCCCCCCCCCCCCCGCCTCTCCCCCCCCCCACTCCCCTCCACTCCCCTCCGCTGACCCACGTTCCTATATCTGGCACCACCGCTCTCCCCAGTTCTTCTTGATGAATAATTGAGGCGGTGGGTCGATGGAAGTATATGGTCGTCCAGGGGAAGGCAGCGCTTGCCTATGCCGTGCCGCGCCGCTACCTCTCCCCCTCCCCTCCCCCCTCATCGGCTTTGATCTCGACCACTGCAGAGACTTATGGCTAATGGGAACGTTTTTCTTTGATAAATTGAAAAAGACCGATTAACCCGCTTCAAAGAGCTTGTTCCCGACGTCGCCGTCTCAAAGTACATCTCGGTATAGAGATATCAGTGCTGGTATCGCGTGTCAGATGGGCTCCAGGGCATGTGCCGCGTAAGGTGGCCGGCGAGAATCCATGTGCATCGGTACGAATCTGCTCTTTTCGAGAGATAAATAATGAGATTTTTCAAGGGGCTCCCTGGTGTACTGGTTATCGCCCCAGGCGGCTGATCAATAGGTCCTGGGTTCGAATCCCGCCCTGGGCACTCAATCTGGGACATTCATCCTTCATCGTCCCGGGGGGTTCCAGTTAAGCCCTTGTGTGCACACAAGCGGCATTCATCATGTCATTTCAGTTCTGTGGGGTTTGCGGGCGGGACCCTTGCTACATAAAATCTCATTTCGAATCCATGTACGTGACAGGCCGTCAACCGTATAATTCGTTTGACTCGGCTTCAAGTTCTGATTGAGATTCCCGTTTCATTCAGTTCATTATTCCAGGGTCCTCCCTGGCACGTTATATCCCATGTGTGCCCAATGATGGCTTAAAACGCTTGTTTAACGTTCTGTCGATATTGTGAGAATCAAATACATTCTGCAGCCATGTACATTCATTTCAAGTCGTAGGTTTCTTCTCTGTTTAACATTCTTGAAAGATCAATGAACGAATTGGCCTTACACCGCTTTTATTGGCTTAGCGGGACCATTAAACCAGTGGGGCGATGAGAGGAATCAATGATATGGCCACACAAGTCATACTTTTGAGGGGACCCTCCCTGGCTCAGCTGGTTAGCAGGGTGAGCCGCACAGCGACAGGTCGTGGGTTCGAACCCTCGCTGGCTCAGCTGGTTAGCAGGCTGAGCCGCACAGCGACAGGTCGTGGGTTCGAACCCTCGCTGGCTCAGCTGGTTAGCAGGGTGAGCCGCACAGCGACAGGTCGTGGGTTCGAACCCTCGCTGGCTCAGCTGGTTAGCAGGGTGAGCCGCACAGCGACAGGTCGTGGGTTCGAACCCTCGCTGGCTCAGCTGGTTAGCAGGCTGAGCCGCACAGCGACAGGTCGTGGGTTCGATCCCTCGCTGGCTCAGCTGGTTAGCAGGCTGAGCCGCACAGCGACAGGTCGTGGGTTCGATCCCTCGCTGGCTCAGCTGGTTAGCAGGCTGAGCCGCACAGCGACAGGTCGTGGGTTCGATCCCCGGCATGTACATCTGGGGCAGGTTTCGGCCTTTAAGCAGTACGCCAAAATGTCATATTCTTGATTTGGTACTGCGAGGCAATGAATAATGGTAAGTCAGCCAGATGTTTGGACTCGGTTGAGTACTCGAAACAGCTCGCGCGGTCGATCACAACCACATAGACACATACAGCAAGCGTCCCGCCCAACGGTGTTATATATTATTGACATGTTTGTGTAGCTGGACAGTTGGGCGAGGCGCCAACAGATATACGCATGTAACTTGAGAACGAGATGAACACTAGCTTTATGCTCATGGGGTCCTTCCTGGTGTAGTGGTTAACGCGATAGGCCGTAGATCAGTCCTGGGTTCGAATCCGGGTTTAAGTTTCATCTATCCGTCCTTTAAGTTCATCGTCCCGAGAGCTTCCTTGGGCAAGTTGAGCCCTTGTGTGCACAAAAGTGGCTTGAAACATGAATTCGTTTCATCTCTTTATTATGTAGCTGGGAGGGAGAAGAACCAACTGTCTGGTGATCTATGTACACATGTAACTGGGAACGCTAACAAAACTAGATCGAGCGTTCTCTGATGTCAGATGGGTGCGAGAGATTCCGCGCTCTCCACGTGGCATTGGACGGCACGGTGGCGGTGTCTGATATCTCTGAGAGCCCCCTGATTAACCGGGTAACACCCCCACACGTTGTCATGGAAGCGACGTCCTGGCCTGGGAATAATGACCGCGCTTGTATCTCGTTATTTACCCAGCTCTACTTAAAGGCGAAGATGTCGCGAACGCCCACTAGGCTTTTGTTTACTCTTGAGATACTTCAAGGGGTTTGGAATCTGTCGCAACCCCTACCCCTCATCCACCCCCGCCCACCACCCTCGCCTGCCATCACGTTGAGGGTCCTTCTTTGTCGCCAGGTAACGGGGAGGGTCCTGTACGGCCCAGGGTGGAGATCACTTTGGGGTGAGAGGACTTCCTTGTGGTTTGTCGAGGGCTCCTTCTTTCTCTCTCCGTGGGTGTGATGACAGTGAAGGCCACACAGCCATGTCTATAAGCAGGTAAGAACTGAAGGTTGATGGCTCTAAGGTGGTGTTAATCACCCCTGTCTCGTGGCAATCAGACACGCCGGGGGCGCCCCCTCGTG
>OZ025255.1:8230002-8276711 GCA_964019135.1 Arenicola marina
CGACCACGCCCTCGCCGGTGTACCCCTTCAGCCAGGCCATCTCCACGTTCATGTCCAGGCCGCCCCCGCGGTTCTGAAACCAAGGCAAAAACACAACGTTAACGTCAGAAGACAAGAGAATATAAGAGAAGATAATGTAAGATAATGTAAGATAATGTAAGATAAGAGAAGATAACGGTTTATTTAACAGTGGTATGTAAATGTCAACAATAAACATTAGCATAAGTGCGATTGACCGACAGTTTGGCATCATGAGGTACCGTTATCATCATAACAGGAGGTCCTACCACAAAGCACTCAGAGCCCAAAACACCCCATTTCTTCACAAAGTGACTAGATCTTCCACGAGGAAGACTATTTTTTTCCGCCTAAATAAGGTTTGTAGCCATTTAAACTGAATGCCCCCAAAAAATAGTAATAAAAAATGCCCCATCATTGCAAGCCTGCTGCACCGGATGTGGACAGGTGGTACGGGGCAGCAGTGCATGCCGGGATATCCGGCGGCACACCTGAGACAGCGCCGGGTAGGTGTCACCCCCCAGCTCCTCCACTAACTCCCTTCCGCTCCCCACAAATGACAACGACCGGTGGTCACACATATCACTGGTTGTACCCACCACTCAGGCTGCTGATCACTGTAGGTCCATAGGCCTACAGTAGACACGGTAGTATATGGAGATATCTTGTTAATATATATATATACATATATATATATATATTTCTTATTATTACTATTTGAGAAACGCTCTGGCACATGCGACTGAACCAATTGGGCTTTGGAATAGTGAATTTCGAGGACAATTTTATATGAAAGAGGAATGTGAAAATCATCATGTCGCCCCTCGAATCAAAGCCAGGACTGGCACAAATCCTGTACTGGTCGCCGGCGAAATGTTCTTAAAATCTGCGAGGAGTTGATAAAACTCAATGCTAAAAGCCCTCGTGTCGCTTCCCACGTGGTTCGTAACCAGGGCCGCCACACAACTTCAGATCTTTGATCAGTAAAAACAACATATAATTAGAAAGCCTGCTTGGTATCAGAAATCATTTTTGTTACATAATAATCCAACGCGACACTACGCTAATAATACGAAGCTGCACAAACAACAACGTTGCAGTTTTTCCGTTCCCTCTTACATACATCTCTCGCCCCCCCCCCCCCCCTCCCTCCTCCCACCCTTCCTTCAAAATCTGAGACAAAACAAAAATCGGAAACAAAAATGAAGAAATGCATAATGATGTCGAGGGTTCTGAGCCAGGACAGCATCGCCTGCCCCCCCCCCCCCCACTCCACGTCTGAAGGGGTGTCTCGTCTCTGATGCCACCCCCCCCCCACTCCACGTCTGAAGGGGTTTCTCGTCTCTGATGCTACCCCCCCCCACCCCCCAAGACCCCCATACCCAGCCGGAACCAATCACAGATGCCGGCGATAAAGCTGCTACCCTTTCGGGTCTTTCCCCACCGGCAGCAGACCCAGTTTTCTGCGTCGGGCTGGCAAACAGATTCGTCATTTAGTTATCTGGCCGGCTTCGTTATAATCCTGCCCGGCGCACCAAAAAACGGAAAAAAGGATGAAAAAACCAAACTTGGGACGTGTGAGGTGCATTTTTCAGTGTTAATGTGTAACCTTTTGATACTTACATCGACGGATGGAGGAGAGTTTTTGGCCTTATTAACGTAATGGGACGGCTTGCTAAACAATACACCCCCCCCCCCGCTCCCTCTTTCCCCTCGGATACCCCCCCCCCCTTTTCCCTCGGCTACCGCCCCCCACGCCCCCATTTCCCTCGGCTACCGCCCCCCCCCAACCCACCCCGGCACACACATGCATTTATGCCTCTCCTTGTTTTAAGATGTACGGCAAATGAAAGCCATATGATTTATGTCAAGAGATTTTACGTCTTGCTTTTGGGCACTTCTGGTTGATATACGAGGCGACGTGGAGGCTCGAAATGAATAAGTAACCGGCTCCCAGGCCACTGGGGGGGGGGGGGGGGGGAGGAGGGATGGAGGAAGTGGAGGGGCGGCTGGCCGGCCACAGAGGTCGGGAATCCCACGTCAGCGGTGATGATGATGAACCCCCAAATTACACCTGGCAAATCCGCACAAAGCCAACGAGGCCTTTCGGACGCCAGGCCCCGAGCTTGAAAAGCCATGGATCCAGAAGACGGGGAGGGGGGAGGGGGGGAGGGGGTAAAGACCGTCTATGGACCAGGGATTAGCGCCTGGAGCCTCTGTAGCCAGGGTCACGGGACGGACAGACTCACCAGGGCATGATGACTCGATCGGTCAAAGCCAGTAGCTGGCAGGCAGTGACTTTCCTTCCCCCCCCCCCCCTCCACTGGTGCTCATGTCCTCCGTCTTGTCTTTTCCTCCCTCCTATGCCTCTCTCCCGTCTCTATCTCCCTCCCGCCTCTGCCCCCACACTCTTCTCTGTCTCCCTCTCTCCCGTCTTTTCCTCACTCTTTCTAGGTCATTACCACTGTTAGTCACACGTTCCGAGAGCCAAGCGATGGACGAGATTTGACGACGAGACGTCACTCTACCCAGGTGACTCAGGCCGCAATGCTGCCTACTAGTCAATCATCATTACTAACAGTCACGTCACAATCAGATTCACCCAGACAGACTAACACCGCCGCTTATAATACATTAACCCTTTACTGATGTATCACCGCCGCCGCTTATAATACATTAACCCTTTACTGATGTATCACCGCCGCCACTTATAATACATTAACCCTTTACTGATGTATCACCGCCGACGCGTATAATACATTAACCCTTTACTGATGTATCACCGCCGCCGCTTATAATACATTAACCCTTTACTGATGTATCACCGCCGCCGCTTATAATACATTAACCCTTTACTGATGTATCACCGCCCCCAAGTATATTACATTAACCCTTTACTGATGTATCACCGCCGCCACTTATAATACATTAACCCTTTACTAATGTATCACCGCCGACGCTTATAATACATTAACCCTTTATTGATGTATCAAGGCCGCCATTTATAATACATTTCCCCTTTACTGACTGATGCATATGTCCAGAGGTCCGGGCGAAATGATGAAGGTAACTTGAACGAGGCTGGAGAGATCCGTGGAAAACAGCCATGGGCACGCGTCACGCAGGTCTGCCACGCATTGACCCGACACCCCCCCCCCCCCGACCCCATCCCCGACCCCCTCTTGACTTTTCATTAGCCAGATCAGTGCGCACTTACACACGTCGCTTGTAGACCTATTAAAGCAAAGCAAAGATACCTAGATCCGGCAAGCAGTTACTATTTATATCAAAGGATGTAAATAACTCGACAAGTGCGGTGTGTGTGGGGGGGGGGGGGGGGGGGTGGCAGGGAGATTCCGCCGTGATCCTCATCCAAGACATCAAGACACCACAAGGCTGGTAAGGGAGCCCCCCCCCCCACCAGGCCAGTGTGAGCCGTAATTGCTCAAAGCCTCGCTTTGAGGTCTAGTTCAAAGGAATGCCGATGCCACGTGGCCGGGCGCTGAGCCGGGTCCCGACCGTGCGCACGTGCGGGGGGTTGAGGGGGTGGTGGTGGCGGGGTGAGGCGAGGCGGGCCCCTGGCAAGGGCCGAGCAAGAAGGAAGAGCCACGGGAAGTCTCAGTATCTTCCACCATCGCTTCTTCTTTTATCGCCCACCTTCCAGGCTGAAACTTCCACGGTCCTCCCTCCTTTATCGCCTACGCACAGGTTAAATCTTCCACTGTCTTCCATCCTTGATTACCCAGGTTAAATATTCACCATTGTCCCTCCTTTATCGCCCAACGTACATGTTAATCTTCACCATTGTCCCTCCTTTGTCGCCCAACGTACACGTTAATCACCATTGTCCCTCCTTTATCGCCCAACCTACATTTTAAACTTCCACCGTCCTCTCGGCTTTATCGCCCAAAGTGTAAAATTTCCAATATTTCCCTTCACTGATCGCCCAAAGTCCATGGTAAATCCCCCGATCGATCCCTCCCTCACGTATCGCCAGTCACTCACTGATCACCTGTCGCACGGGGAGCGCCAGCCCCAGCCCTGCTCAACACCACTGGGTGTCAGACGCCCGTAATAACGTTATAAACGGGCGGATCTGGGGTCTCCCGGTGCGACAAGTGATCCCCCCCTTGAGGACCTGAACATACACTGCTAAAGTCGGCTTCTCCGAGCATCCCCCCCTCCCGGTTGCAAGTTTCAGAGGGCACCCCCCCCCCCCTTGGCAAATTCCTAGATCCGCCCCTGTAAACGTCTGGCTCGTACCGTAATAAACGTCCTTCCCATCACGTGGAACCCACCTCATTGGCAAGGAATGCCTGGCAGGCGTCTGACATAAATATATATATGTATGTACATACACATACACATATCGAGGTAAGGTACAACAGAACACCCGCCCATTACCATAGCTTGCTTCCACCGAACCAGCAGACCCATCCATCAGCCAGACTTTCAGCAAGGTGGGCCGGTTTTTTTGGGATCACCTCCGGACGTCTTTACGTCGGTGCCGCAAATATCACTTGACAGGGCGGTGTTGGCGTTTCACACCGGGAGTGGGTGGATGGGTGTGGGGTGGGATGGCGTGGGGCCGGGTGAGGGGGCAGTGTGTGTGTGTGTGGTGGGGGGGGAAGGGGGTGAACGAGGCAGGGCGGCGGTGTCTGGGGGTGAGAGAAATTACGCCGCTAACTGGATTATCAGCGGCAGACATTCGCATTATGAACGGGCTGCGTTCCTCTGGCGTTTCTCCAGCCTTTGTTTAACTCAAGTCTTCCCAAACTTCCGCGAAAACGTAACGAACAACCCACGTGACCCTCCCCCACCCCATCCCCCTCCCTCCCCACCCAGCTACACTTCACCCGCCCCCCAGGGAAACGAACCCGTTATAGATAGTAGCCAAAAACGGCAACAAACAGCAGACAACTGGCGCTGAAGTCAGCCAGCCAGACAGCCGGTAAAACGCAATACTGTAGTGGCCGGGTCAGCTATCTTTGACTGCATAGCTGACTCTAGTTCTCGGTTAGGTCACTTGATTGTTATGACAGGAAGCGATCAATCCATCGAGGTGGGCGTAAAGACATGTACCGTAATCTATGGATATTTTATTGCAATTAACAGCCATGAAGAGAGGTGAGATTCGATTAGCGCATTGTAATAAACCGCAGCAGGCGATGACGCACACGACCAGAAGGACCAGCCATCGTGCCTGAGGCCGGACGCCGCATAGGACGTCGCGTCCCACGCGGTATGCGAGTGTCTGCGTTCGCCGTGTGGGCGAAGGATCCCAAGTCCTTCTTCGGCATGGGCAAGGGGTCAGTTACATATCATAATTTCAAGGCTTTTTTCCAAGCTAAAAGAACTGCATAGAATGCTACACAATGACATGTACATGAATTGGTATTTTGGGCCGCTTGTGTGCATACAGAGGCTAAGCTGAGCTTCCCGTGTACTAGGAATAAGGATAAATGCATGAGACATGCCCCAGCTCAGACCTATTGGTCTAGCGCGCTAACCACTACATCAGGCAGGCCCAACCTAGAAAGCTGGACAGATCCGTGGGGATATTCCGGCTTGCTGCATACACGCTGGGTCTGGAGGAACAAAAACCATCGTCAGACATCAGCAAGAAGCCAAAGCATTGAAGCCATTGTTGTTGCGGATACGGAACCTGTACCTGTACCTGTCCCCTATCCCACAAACATAGCCCAGGAAGTATTGGCCCCACCACTCGAAGGCAACCTTCCCGGAGAGTGCGCCAAAATATTTTCATTGGAAGGGAAGCCATTACGATTGCAAGGCCGAAGCGGACTGTAATCACCCGTCCTTGTAGCCACCGCCTCAATCTGCGCTTCCGCATGAAAGAAAAACTCCACAGTTATCTGACAACAGAGCCATAAAACAGTTGATATATATATACGTATTCACCCGGGTGCTTTTTTATGGCACCTCACCAATTTCACGTGGTTAGTGTAACACTTAACACAAAAAGGGGGAAAGTTTTTACTTCACGTTATGTTAGTGTCTTTTTTTCTCCTTTCTTACACATCTTTGGCAAACAAGAGTCACGGTTTTATTAGCTTCCGACGGAAGGCAGTCTTCGCGGGCTTTTTTGGCCGCTTCCTAAACAGGGCCCGCGCTGTTTACAAAGTCAGCCTTCCATTCTGCCCCACAGGAAGTATTTCTCCACCCCCCCCCCCCCACACCCCCATCCCGTCATTGCCCATCGTTAAACAACCCTGGCACCTACGCCCTCGCTCGTCTTGCAACTATCGTACGTACAAAGTAAGTAAATCACAAAAAGTGCTAATTCAACATTTAAACTACTGGTTCCTGCTATTAACGTCGTGGGCCGCAAGGTAAGAGGAGTGTCGGAGCCGGTTACCAGGGAGTCCGTCCACAAAACCACAAACGGGAGGAGGCAGGTGTGTTCGCTGGTGACCTCCCAGCACATTACCGGCAACAGGCTAGCCCGCCCGCCATGCAAATAGGCCAGACATCGACATCGCACTTAGTTACTATTTAAAAAAACGAGAACCTTGACACCAATCACGTGGTTTTAACCTCTGTGTGTTCCATAATATGCCCATTTCCGCCAGCAAATTACTCCTTTTGCTTAAATAAAAGTCATGAACCCTAACAGCTTGCCTAAAGAACTCAACTCAACTCGTTCCTTAGGATTTTGGTCTTTGCCCATCGTGCCGTGAAAGAAGGCAAGGACTAAAATTGTTCTCCATATTCTCTATCACAATGGCTTTATGGTAAAGTTCCGGTTTAGTCTGGTTTCATCTGCTTACTGGCTTGTACAGACCCAGCAGCGGCCTCCCAGGGCAACGGGTAATGTCGGGGAATGGCTTAGGTCGTAGACAAACCACCGCCGCTGTAGTACAGGAAGGGATGGCTGATGGTACAGCCATCCAGGTTTTGTTCATATTATATATGTATGTACATATATACTATATGGACTACATATATACATGTGTATATATACTGGTGCGCTGCACCCACTGACCTATGTCAGACCCACCCCACCACTTCTGGCAGCTCCAGCGAACCGCGATAATGTACATTCGAAGAAAACGCAATGATATGCAATGTTGATGTGCCAGGCTTGTTATGGGCACATAAATGGGGCCAAGACGGAACAATGACAACATAAAATATTGATGTTCTGGACCACTATTGTACACATACATGAAAGCTAAATTGGGCGCACTTTTGTATTTCTTTTTTTGTCGCTGTGTTTCTCTCTTTTTTTTGTACTAATTAATTGTACCAGGGCTGGAGGCCAGCCAATAGTACGCAATAAACTACTTTGCTAGCAAATTGGGCACACAAAAAACGCAGCAAACAATAGAGTGCGGTTGGGATGAAGCATGCCCCAGTGGCAGGAGTCAGGGTTGGGATGAAGCATGCCCCAGTGGCAGGAGTCAGGGTTGGGATGAAGCATGCCCCAGTGGCAGGTGTCAGGGTTGGGATGAAGCATGCCCCAGTGGCAGGAGTCAGGGTTGGGATGAAGCATGCCCCAGTGGCAGGAGTCAGGGTTGGGATGAAGCATGCCCCAGTGGCAGGAGTCAGGGTTGGGATGAAGCATGCCCCAGTGGCAGGAGTCAGGGTTGGGATGAAGCATGCCCCAGTGGCAGGAGTCAGGGTTGGGATGAAGCATGCCCCAGTGGCAGGAGTCAGGTTTCGAATCCCCTGCTTCAGCTAAATCCGCTTACCAACTGCGCTACGGAGATGTCAGGAAGAATATAAAATTGAAAAGAATTGAAATTGAATTTGACCCTCAGGTCGTCTTTATTTCATGTATCCATAAATGCCAATTTTTGCTTGTTGGATATTTTTTTAACTTGTACGCCCCCCCCCCCCCAACCCCTGTACCAGTAGGGGTCCCCGCCACCGTCAGACCGACTCTGTTCTGCGGAGGGTGTGTCGGGGAGGGAGGGAGTGAGAGACTTACGGCGGTAGATGGTGCTGCCACCTCACGCCCGGGCTCGGGCAGTCCCGTCTTGACAGATCAGACGGCTAGCTGCCACATCCTGCCAGCACAGGGCCTCCTATACACTGCTCGGGTGGGCCATTCCTAACATCACGACACCCGTTAACCTCACCGTTATCAATCGCTGTATGATGGGATAGCATCATCGGAGTGCGAACAAAGCGCGGCTTGTTGAGTCATCTACATGATTAGTGACTAGCACCATTTACCACCGTCATCCCCCCCCCCGCTCCCCCAACAAGAAAAAAAATATCATTTAATAAATTTAAGGAAAAATAGTTTGCCGCTTTTTAAATAAAAGACGAATTGGTCGGCGAGTCGTACAATTTAGCACGGAAGGTTACCGCCTCGATCCTCTCCGTGCCAGTTACTCACCCATCCCCACCTCTCAGCCCATACCCCTACTGACTGATGGACGGGCTGTGGGGGGGAGATGTTTGAGAGGGGCGACAAGAAGCCGCTGTTCGACCGCTCAGTGCGATAAACGCCGCCTCTCCCCTCCCCCTCCCCCACCCCCAGCGGACAACAACCACCGTCAACCTGCAACAACCGACCATCCAGGCGGGACATCGAGAATTAAAGTCCCCCTTCAAGAGGGTGGTTAAAGCGTTCTGAATCTACAACCAACCTCCTTCAAGACGTGACCTTAGTCGGAGAAACACTGCGTCAAAGTAACTTCAGACGCACTAAAAAAGCCCCGCAAGATAATGGTAGATTACCAAGTAAACGCCAAATGGCGTGAAGATACTTCCACGTTAAGGTAGAATAAAAGGTAGGCAGCGTTTAAAGCCATCAGTTCTTTGCAACCTTGAGAGCGTGCCGCTTGGATTTCTCTTGGGTTTGCATTGCGCCCGGGACTTTCAGTACGGAATACAGCGTAGGGTTCATAGTGTGGCCCAGACAACATGATTGATGTATTGACTAAACGGTGAAGTCTTAATTTACCTTCCTTTCTCCAATCGTCTGCTATTCGAGCTTACTTTACAGCTGCTCTACCAGCAATTTTGCAATTCATTTTTTTAAATATTTTTTCAAAATTTAAGACTGTAAGCTATATGTCAAGCTTGTCATAACTATGTAGTTGTAGTTGTGAAATAAGTGCCCAAATCACGAATTTCTTAAAGAGATTATACAGATTTAAACTGTTTCCCAGGGTAAAAACAGCTGTATGAGCAGCTACAACATCCGATACCAATTAGCTCTAGGAAACGAGCGCTAACCGCCGTGTGATTCAAACTAATCTTTGCGTTAAGTGCTTCCTGGGGAGTCTGGAGGGGAGAGGAGGGGAGAGGAGGGTGGGAGGAGGGGGTGAATGAGGCAACCCTGCGGCGGCGCGCACGTGCCGCGTGCGTCACCCACACACACGAACTCACGCCAACAGGTGAGGGTGAGGAGGCAGCCTACCGCTCACAGACCACGTGACCGCAGCGAGCGCCGTGCCACGTGACCGCAGCGCGCCACATCGCGTGACTACATCGCACCACGTGCATGCGCTGGCGTTGCCAAGGGAACGCTGGTACCGCGGCAACGTGTAAAACGGCTACATGGGTAAAGTCAGTCTGTTACAACCGCCACATCCCACTCCCGTCCCTTCACTCTATACATCAATAAAGTCAGACTGTTACAACCCCCTACACCCCACCCCATCCTTTTCCCGTCTCATCAGATCCACAGAATCCAGTTCCTTCTCCAGCCGAACCAACAGCTGGCTGTCCTCATCACAGATTTCCCCTTGGTTATGATATTACTTCCCTTCCGCCCCGTGAAAAAGCCTTCACGGCACGTCCGTTCCGCCCATAACCCCCCCGGCAGGACCCACGAACACACTTATTATTACAACACTCCACACCACAGCCACATAGTCGTCGCTTTTTTTTCAGTAATATAATATTATTAATGGTATAAAAACAGAACGTTTATGGCGAATTACGCGATTAACCTGGACCAGGATGGCGATTGCCACCGATCAAAATCCTGCTTACCCAGAGAGATTGGGGGCCCGAGAACGCCCCATGCAGACCCATTCCAATAGCTGCCTGCTGGCCTCCACGTTCTGTGGCATAAGACGCCCCTAGATAAGGCCCTGTGCTGCAGCCTACGCCGTGACCATACTGGCATGGGTGGGTGGGTGGGTGGGTGGGTAGAAATGAATCGGCGTTTCAGGCCACGTTTGTGCACATAAGATGTAAAGAGGGACAGAGGTCCTCCCGGGACGGTGAATGATGACGCCCTCCAGATTATCTCTCCGGACCCGGATTCGAACCCAGCACCCATTGATCTGCGGTCTGGTGCGCTAACCACTATACCAGGGAGCCCCCCCCCCCACCCACCGGGGAGCCCTCCCCCTTCCCCTCCCATCCCATGGGCTGGCGCGCGGTGTCATACTTCTCCTAAGCCGGGTCATAGGTTTCAAGGCTTATCTGTTTTACTCCGACTTCGTCTCCGGTAAATATGGAGTTATTGAGTCAATTAATAACGAGCTGCCTTCCCATAATACTGGATAGCGTGAGGAGCCTTTCAGTCGCTGGGTATGGGGTACTGAGACGGTAAGGGTTCCCCACGGCGTCTGACACGGAGACGCCAGCAATGGTACTTGTCGCATTGGCAGCACCGGCCAATACCGCAGAGGAGTGGGGCGCAGGCTGATGTCGCCATAGATGATGATGCCGCCAGCAGTGGGAGGGCCACTCGAATGGTCTAGGGGCTGGCGCGCTCGGCCTTGTCAAGTGGGCTCTGCCAGGCCAGTTTCAGGGGTTCGCGCCCTCAATGTCTGCGTGCGTGCCGGGTACAAATGTCATGTGCTTCTTCGAAATGATTTGTATGTTATCACTTGAAAGAGGGATCCGCTCTATTCTCTATAGGGCTCGGCTCTATACCCTATTCTCTATGGGGCTCGGCTCTATACCCTATTCTCTATGGGGCTCGGCTCTATACCCTATTCTCTATGGGGTTCGGTTCTATACCCTATTCTCTATGGGGCTCGGCTCTATACCCTACTCTCTATGGGGCTCGGCTCTATACCCTACTCTCTATGGGGTTCGGCTCTATACCCTACTCTCTATGGGGCTCGGCTCTATACCCTATTCTCTATGGGGCTCGGCTCTATACCCTACTCTCTATGGGGTTCGGCTCTATACCCTATTCTCTATGGGGCTCGGCTCTATACCCTACTCTCTATGGGGCTCGGCTCTATACCCTACTCTCTATGGGGCTCGGCTCTATACCCTATTCTCTATAGGGCTCGGCTCTATACCCTATTCTCTATGGGGCTCGGCTCTATACCCTATTCTCTATGGGGCTCGGCTCTATACCCTACTCTCTATGGGGCTCGGCTCTATACCCTATTCTCTATGGGGCTCGGCTCTATACCCTACTCTCTATGGGGCTCGGCTCTATACCCTATTCTCTATAGGGCTCGGCTCTATACCCTATTCTCTATAGGGCTCGGCTCTATACCCTATTCTCTATGGGGCTCGGCTCTATACCCTATTCTCTATGGGGCTCGGCTCTATACCCTATTCTCTATGGGGCTCGGCTCTATACCCTACTCTCTATGGGGCTCGGCTCTATACCCTATTCTCTATGGGGCTCGGCTCTATACCCTACTCTCTATGGGGCTCGGCTCTATACCCTATTCTCTATAGGGCTCGGCTCTATACCCTATTCTCTATAGGGCTCGGCTCTATACCCTATTCTCTATGGGGCTCGGCTCTATACCCTACTCTCTATGGGGCTCGGCTCTATATCCTACTCTCTATAGGGCTCGGCTCTATACCCTATTCTCTATAGGGCTCGGCTCTATACCCTATTCTCTATGGGGCTCGGCTCTATACCCTATTCTCTATGGGGCTCGGCTCTATACCCTATTCTCTATGGGGCTCGGCTCTATACCCTACTCTCTATGGGGCTCGGCTCTATACCCTATTCTCTATGGGGCTCGGCTCTATACCCTATTCTCTATGGGGCTCGGCTCTATACCCTATTCTCTATGGGGCTCGGCTCTATACCCTACTCTCTATGGGGTTCGGTTCTATACCCTATTCTCTATGGGGCTCGGCTCTATACCCTATTCTCTATGGGGCTCGGCTCTATACCCTATTCTCTATGGGGCTCGGCTCTATACCCTATTCTCTATGGGGCTCGGCTCTATACCCTACTCTCTATGGGGTTCGGCTCTATACCCTACTCTCTATGGGGTTCGGTTCTATACCCTATTCTCTATGGGGCTCGGCTCTATACCCTATTCTCTATAGGGCTCGGCTCTATACCCTACTCTCTATGGGGTTCGGTTCTATACCCTATTCTCTATGGGGCTCGGCTCTATACCCTATTCTCTATAGGGCTCGGCTCTATACCCTATTCTCTATGGGGTTCGGTTCTATACCCTATTCTCTATAGGGCTCGGCTCTATACCCTATTCTCTATAGGGCTCGGTTCTATACCCTATTCTCTATAGGGCTCGGCTCTATACCCTATTCTCTATGGGGCTCGGCTCTATACCCTATTCTCTATGGGGCTCAGCTCTATACCCTATTCTCTATGGGGCTCGGCTCTATACCCTATTCTCTATGGGGTTCGGCTCTATACCCTACTCTCTATGGGGCTTGGTTCTATACCCTATTCTCTATGGGGCTCGGCTCTATACCCTATTCTCTATGGGGTTCGGCTCTATACCCTATTCTCTATAGGGCTCGGCTCTATACCCTATTCTCTATAGGGCTCGGCTCTATACCCTATTCTCTATAGGGTTCGGCTCTATACCCTATTCTCTATAGGGCTCGGCTCTATACCCTATTCTCTATAGGGCTCGGCTCTATACCCTATTCTCTATAGGGCTCGGTTCTATACCCTATTCTCTATGGGGCTCGGCTCTATACCCTACTCTCTATGGGGTTCGGTTCTATACCCTATTCTCTATAGGGCTCGGCTCTATACCCTATTCTCTATGGGGCTCGGCTCTATACCCTATTCTCTATGGGGCTCGGCTCTATACCCTATTCTCTATGGGGCTCGGCTCTATACCCTATTCTCTATGGGGCTCGGCTCTATACCCTATTCTCTATGGGGCTCGGCTCTATACCCTATTCTCTATGGGGCTCGGCTCTATACCCTACTCTCTATGGGGCTCGGCTCTATACCCTATTCTCTATAGGGTTCGGCTCTATACCCTATTCTCTATGGGGCTCGGCTCTATACCCTATTCTCTATGGGGCTCGGCTCTATACCCTATTCTCTATGGGACTCGGCTCTATACCCTATTCTCTATGGGGCTCGGCTCTATACCCTACTCTCTATGGGGTTCGGTTCTATACCCTATTCTCTATGGGGCTCGGCTCTATACCCTACTCTCTATGGGGCTCGGCTCTATACCCTATTCTCTATGGGGCTCGGCTCTATACCCTATTCTCTATGGGGCTCGGCTCTATACCCTATTCTCTATGGGACTCGGCTCTATACCCTATTCTCTATGGGGCTCGGCTCTATACCCTACTCTCTATGGGGTTCGGTTCTATACCCTATTCTCTATGGGGCTCGGCTCTATACCCTACTCTCTATGGGGCTCGGCTCTATACCCTATTCTCTATAGGGTTCGGCTCTATACCCTATTCTCTATGGGGCTCGGCTCTATACCCTACTCTCTATGGGGCTCGGCTCTATACCCTATTCTCTATGGGGCTCGGCTCTATACCCTATTCTCTATGGGGCTCGGCTCTATACCCTATTCTCTATGGGGCTCGGCTCTATACCCTATTCTCTATGGGACTCGGCTCTATACCCTATTCTCTATGGGGCTCGGCTCTATACCCTACTCTCTATGGGGTTCGGTTCTATACCCTATTCTCTATGGGGCTCGGCTCTATACCCTACTCTCTATGGGGCTCGGCTCTATACCCTATTCTCTATGGGGCTCGGCTCTATACCCTATTCTCTATGGGGCTCGGCTCTATACCCTATTCTCTATGGGGTTCGGTTCTATACCCTATTCTCTATGGGGCTCGGCTCTATACCCTATTTTCTATGGGGCTCGGCTCTATACCCTATTCTCTGTGGGGTTCGGTTCTATACCCTATTTTCTATGGGGCTCGGCTCTATACCCTATTCTCTATGGGGCTCGGCTCTATACCCTATTCTCTATGGGGCTCGGCTCTATACCCTATTCTCTATGGGGCTCGGCTCTATACCCTATTCTCTATGGGGCTCGGCTCTATACCCTATTCTCTATGGGGCTCGGCTCTATACCCTATTCTCTATGGGACTCGGCTCTATACCCTATTCTCTATGGGGCTCGGCTCTATACCCTACTCTCTATGGGGTTCGGTTCTATACCCTATTCTCTATGGGGCTCGGCTCTATACCCTACTCTCTATGGGGCTCGGCTCTATACCCTATTCTCTATGGGGCTCGGCTCTATACCCTATTCTCCATGGGGCTCGGCTCTATACCCTATTCTCTATGGGGTTCGGTTCTATACCCTATTCTCTATGGGGCTCGGCTCTATACCATATTTTCTATGGGGCTCGGCTCTATACCCTATTCTCTGTGGGGTTCGGTTCTATACCCTATTTTCTATGGGGCTCGGCTCTATACCCTATTCTCTATGGGGCTCGGCTCTATACCCTATTCTCTATGGGGCTCGGCTCTATACCCTATTCTCTATGGGGCTCGGCTCTATACCCTATTCTCTATGGGGCTCGGCTCTATACCCTATTCTCTATGGGGCTCGGCTCTATACCCTATTCTCTATAGGGCTCGGCTCTATACCCTATTCTCTATAGGGCTCGGCTCTATAGCCTCTATTCTCCCCAATGAAGGGGCGGGGGGGGGGGGCGGGGGCGGGGAGTGACACTTCCAGTCTAGATTACCTGCACTGAGCAGGGAGTGGGGATAAGCAGCCGCAAGCAGGATTAGCACGGAGGCGGGGGGGGGGGGGGGGGTATAAGTATGGATGATGGGTAGTTATAGGTGGCTACAGATGGGGTTTACAGTACTACATCAGGGCAAAAATTGTGAAATGGAGACGGATATATGTGCCGGGATGGGGAGGCGTTGGGGGGAGAGGGGGGGGGGGCTGGGGAGAATTGGTGTGCCAGGGGAAGGAGAGGATGGGGGGCGGGCGGTGATGACGGCTCGAGCCGGACCCGCAGATTGAGTCGGGCGTGGCATAAGGATAAGACGGTAAAAGCCGAGTCAGAAGCGATGAGTGGGTAAAGTGGGGAAGATGAGTCTGAGGCTGGGGTGTGGGGGTGGTGGCGGCGGGGGGGGGGGGGGGTTGGGGTGCTGGCAGTGGACTCCAGACGGCCTGCTCAGTTCCCGAGCCGGGATGTCCTGTCCGGAAGATCAGTTGTGGCTTGAGCTCATTAGTGGATGGGTCTCTGGCTGGCCTGGTGTGGTGGTGGTGGTGGTAGTGGGGGGGGGGGGGGGGGGCGGCGGTGTTACGCAATTCGCTGGTCATTACCGGGCCGTCCGTCAGCCCCTAGGCTGCTTTACGACCGCCGGTATGTGCGGAGCCGGCGGGCAGACAGACATCACCGAGGGGGTGGCTAAGATGGGGGTGGGGGGGGGGTAGGGGAGAGGGTGGGGATGGGCATGGGTGTGGTGCTGGGAAGGGGCGCAGGTTTAGAAGAAGAGGTTAGGAGGGGGCCCTGGGTGTGGCGCGATGGCGGAAGGGTGGAGAGGGGGGGGGGGGCTAGAGGGAGAGGATCGGGGGTGCAAAGAATGGTCATGGGAGAATGGTGAGGGAGAACTCCGGAGAGCTCTTGAGAAAGTTTCACTAAATCCTCTTATCGGTACCTCCACGACTCGCCCCACCACCCTCTCCCACTCCCTTTGCTACCATGCTTTAGTTCCTCATGGCACTTGCCCCTCATTAGCTTCATGTGAGGGGTTGAGGCGGGCGGAGGGGCTGAAACCCTGAGGAGGACAGAGAAGACCGCCCGGGAGGGAGGGGGAGGGAGTTGTTTGTGTATGTATATAAATAATATTGCCACGAAACACGTGCGTTCGTTGCTTCTCCAGTATCGGTGAACCGTGGTCACACCTACGCTAGTCAAATACAGCCTTTGGATACAGTGAAATGTGTCGGCATCTCTCAAGGGGGGTATCGTATATTTATATAATTATTGCATAAATTAGCGATGGCCCATTCGTCAAGCAGTCGATAGTATCATGAACTTTGGACCAACAGGCCAGGGTGTGAGCCTGGACCACGCTCAAATGTGAAACAGGGGCCTGTTTTCTAATTCATGTAAATTCACCGTCTATTGATCCCAGTATGTGGATTGACTCCAGCCCACGAAGTGTGCACAGATGCGGTCTAAATATAGTACAGACATCCATCCGCTATTGAGTCAGTAGATACGGACTTTGACGAAACACTAAAAGCCAAGCTGTTAACAGTATTCTGGGTAGTGTGGGATACAAAACTATACCACGGAAATGACCGTCAAAACATGAGTATTTTTGTCGTCTTGCGCTGTTTAAGGTCGGAGATGGTTGGCATGCGTCCGTCTGCGAAAGACGATGGATTTGTAGCTTGTGTTAATGTGCTATTTATAAATTTATAAATGAGATACTGCCTGCATTTTGTAAAGTATTACCGCTTAGACAACGTAAGATAAACACATCCCGCAACTTTCTAAAATTACCAGGCAAAACTTGCCCCTCCTTAATGGAGAATGGTTATTCAGCTCGGAACTGAATGAAGGGACGCACTGTGTGACGTTTTAAGCCATCTTATTGGACACATGGGATAAAACCAAGAAACCTCCCGGTTTTGTTTGTGGAACAAGGGAGGCTCAAGCTCTGGGGGTTGTCGATCAAAAACCGAGGGCGCCCTCTACAGTGAGCTTGGTTTCCTCGTTTTACTCGTAGCGGCAAGTCCTAGTGTACGGTGATCTAATCGTTGTTAGACCAGAGCACCCGCCGTAAGGGAGTTGCGGCGGCTTTAAAAACGCCTCCGGGAGGCGTAGAATGCGTGCGGATACCCCATGTACCACCGCCATACACTCCACGCACCGCCGCCTTGGGGTGGGGAGCGCCATGACGTAAGCGGCGGCCCGGGACAGGTCACGGGGGGTGAGGCGGCTTGAGGCAATGCAGACAATAGCCCACTATATAGCCGCTTATCGCTAAACAAGGAAAACTCACAGCCGTCAGTGGTGGCACAGCCCCCGTCAATGGTAAGCCATAGACGAGCTAGCGCGCGTACAATGGGCGGGTTTACAAATAGAATCGGTAAGAGTGCGGCAAGGGCGGGCGGAGGCAAAACGAAGCCACTCATGTGAATTACGACGTAAGAGGTCCCTTCGACTTGGCGATGGTTATAAGTAGTGACACTTCGCCTGTAACAATAGCCAACATGGGGAGAAAACATAACAATTTTTTACTGCTAAAAAATCAATGTCTATTCACCGACGAGATATTTAACACTATAGCTAATATTTTAGTTTTACGCGCAGGGTTTCCTGCGGGATACATATAGTTTCAAACCGGTTACGTTTATCAGGTCAACACGTTTCGTCGTGAGTGAACACAGCCTGAAGGACGTGCCACCCAGAGGCGTCAGCGGGTGTCCGCTCGCTCCACCCTCCCAGATTGATATACTGAGGGTCCTGACATATCGTTGACGGTGACGGTGACGGTGACGGTGACGCGCTGCCGTGCCAGTCAACCCGTATTACCAGGCCGTGGAGAGACGTGCCTTGTTCACAGCGTCAAGCGACGGACCACTTGATTACCAGGGAAGGGGAGAGGGCGAGAGTTCAGAGTGTAGAGAGCTTAAAGCTGCTCATACCACAACTTTCCACCTACAGTATGGTGGCCACGATCTATTGCAGAACGTCCTGGACACAGAATGTTATCTCTGTACGACATCATATATGTTAAAAGGCAAACACGGCAGCTCTCAGTTTTGATGGCGTAGTACACAAGATAGACACACGAGAAGCACCATTTTGTCAAAAGCAAGGGTGTATTACCAAATTGCCCTGTTCTTTATTTATTCCATACCATATATTTTTTGCACGTAGATGAACTCTGAACATGAAGACATTATTTCCATTTAAAACATGTTCAAATTTCGCGGCAAAGATGGCGCTGTGTGAGTACCTTTAACCGCTCCCGGAGCAGGCCGCGGTAACAACGCAGAATGTTTTCGAGTAATCCTCGAAACCGGAAACGCTTCAGGTCAAACACGATGGTGACCCAAGCTCCCCGGACGGTGGCGCTAGGCAAGCTCCGTTTTTACCGCTGCTGTCGACCGGGGGCAAATTCCAAGACGGTCAAATCAGCTGTAATTTCTTGCAACATTATCATTTTCAAGAATAAAACATAAAAATAACTAGCTTTGTGTATTTAATACAGCAAAATACATCTTGTACCCTTTCGAAAAAGTTATAATTGTGACTGAAGTCCCCCAAGACTATTTTGTAGAAATGCGCGGCGCATTTTTCCAATCAATTTGCGCAGCGCCGCCCTGGCGAGCGAGTGTGAAAATGCATTGAGGAAGTAGGCGACAACAGAGATATAATGGAGCGCTAGCGGAGTGAGTCGAAGACAGAGAGTGGATTGTGACAACCCAAAACTGCAGCTTGCTGAAGCGGCGGGTTTTGCGTCCTTGAGCGTTCAGGGCGGCTGCGCGTCACTGAGTACATGTCACTTTGAATCTTGCCTTGACAGCGAGGTGGGAGGTGGGAGGTGGGGGGGGGGGGGGGCAGGCGCCCACATCGTGATAAACCCGGGATGAAGGTGGTAGTTATTATGCGCATTCGTCATCGGTAACTACGACCCGCTAAATATATAAATCCCACAATACGAAACGTAAGAAAAACGCAGAATTCTAAATCCGGGGTTCGTTAAAAGCGAGTGAAACGAGCTTCTATAGCAACATAAATGTACGGTAAATGAGTATGTGTAGCGAATCTGAAATACCCATGCGATTGAAACGTCGTAGGCACACAAGCTATATTTTTCACACAGTTCATGGTGTTGGGGGTACTCAATATTTTAGCTTGCTTTTCTTCGCCAGCGGTAGGTGGACAAAAAAACTGATGAGAAGATCGATTTATCGTACAGTGTGACGATGTTTCCTCGCGTGAGTGGTCTTTTGGCCGCAGCGCGGCGCCACTGATGAAGTAGTGACCCGCAGGTGGTAACCCGTGACTGACCCGCTGGCAGCGACTTCAAAGCCTATGCCTCCATGCCATCTGACAGGCGCCGCGGGGGATCACTTGGCCTAAATCTGGCTCCAAGCTGCCCGTGAAATGAGGGATCTAGTCGCGGATTTACTTAACATACGTCTCTGAGCGATAATCAGGGCCAGATGACAAGGCCGAGTACCTCTCAAGCGGGTTTGTATGTACATATTGGATGGAGGATGCAGCCCGGACCCGGACATTTTGTTGTTTATAACCATTGGAGACTGCAATGCTGGAACTTATAACAAATTGAGCCACAAAGGAACTTATAAACGAAAGCACAAGGCAAAGTTAAAGGAAAAAATCCCCATCGCAATGATAAGAAACGTTCCATTTGAAAAAGATAAGAAACAAAAATGTGGCTGATTCAATGCCTAATTGACGATTGGTTGGATTTACCCCTTTTTCCCGCCAAGACGTGTGTTTGTGGTTAATACAATTAATCATGAAATATGAATCTCGTGAGACGGGTGAAACGCGGCCTGCTTGCCTACCTCACGCGACATGTCGTATGTGGCTTATAGCCACAGGTGACATGTCATATGTGGCACACCCTACGAGAGTCACTCCGGGCTGCACTTTACGAAGGCGGCAGCGACGGCGGGTTTGGCGCTACGCAAGCTCCGCTGTCACCGCTGCTGTCGGCCGGGGGCAAATTTCAAGATTCTTGAAAAACGGTCAAATCAGCTGTAATTTCTTGCCAGATTATAATTTTCAAGAATAAAACATCAAAATAACGAGCTTTGAATATTTAATACAGCAAAAAATATCTTGTACCCTTTCGAAAAAGTTATAATTGTGACAGAACTCTTTCATTTCATCACCTGATTTCATGTGTTATTAGGCTTAGGCTGGGTCCCAGCACTAATTTGTAGAAATGCGCGACGCATTTTTCCTATCGATTTGCGCAGCGCCGCCTTGGCGAGCGAGTGTACCAATGCATTCAGGACGTAGGCAACAACAAAGATATAATGGAGCGCTAGCGGAGTGAGTCGAAGGCAGAGAGTGCGGGTTTGTAAAGCTTTCGATAACCTCACGCCGTACGGGGGCAAACACTGCCGCCACACCCACCGTAAAGCTAGGATCATCACCATCGGCTGAGGATTACTTCTGATCTCCCCAGACCGCTCTAGCGGCTGTCATGCCGTGTAATCACTCAGTGGGGGGGGAGAAAAAAAACACTTTCCGTAGATCCGTCACGATATAAACCCTGCAGCACCCCCCGCCCCCACCCCCCCCCCGAGCCCCCGCTCACAGCCTCTTCAACTCAAGCTCTATATAGCTACATGAAAAGCAAAACATAAAAAAATACATGATCAGTGGGAACGCAATGTTAACGCCGATCCAAATTAATCGTTATGGGGGAATACATGCCTGTCTATAACCCTCCTCCATGCCCAGTACCCTGCCCCCCACCCCCTCCGCCCCATCTGCATCGGGCGTGTCCCGGGGGCCATCCCCGCTTGGCACTCCCAGCACAAATACCAGGACCCCGTGGTACATGTGATTCCGGTCTCAGAACGAAGACGTCAACGGATGACTCCAGAGAGGGGAGAGGGGGGGGGGGAGGGAGGGAGGGAGGACATCCATCTCCCCGGAGACATCGTCACCGGGGAAGTTGTAATTACGACGAGCCTCATGGTCAGGGGCAGTGGCAGGGGTCTGGGTGTGTGGGGGGTGGCGTGGGGGGAGGGGGGTGGGGGGTATAAGCTATTCACTGCAGACGTCGACCACTCTGAGCCTACCTCACCCACCATTGGTGACAACACACCCAGTCACACAAAAACTACAAAAAACGTTATAAAACACCAAACTACGGAACAACACTCGCCGAAAAAACCCGTGTGAACCAGCGTAAGAGATAACAGAGATACAGCGTAAGAGATAACGTGATTTCTGGTCGGTTTGGGGCCGGGGCGACAGGCGATATTAGGGGACGGACGGACACCAACAGCCTTCTGAGGCGATATCCCTCCACCCCGTCACCACAACGTGACAATGATGATGACCGTGTCTGTTCACACGCAGCACGTGGTCCCTGCAGCTCTGGACCGCTCCCAGAGGCTATCAATGGGTGGGGCTTTTCTGACTTGCAAGGAATCAATTAGTGTTCTCAATCTGCGGGTAATGTCCTTGGTTTCCGCCGTCGTCGGGGTCTCGTCCAACGAGTGCCTACGTGGATGGCAGAGATCAAAGGGAGTGACCGTCGGCTTCCAGCGAGGACAATTTTTATACACCCCCATTGTATCGGCCACCAGCTGCCCGCTGCTGCACTGACCGGCAAAGGATTCACCGATCAATGCCAACGACGCCCACAACACGTTGTTGGAACTTCCTAAACCAAGCTACTACAGTTACCCTGTGTCTGTACTGAGTTATACAACACACCAGGGAATAAGCGGGAGATGAGCTGTCTTCACCCAGAGCGAGGCTTGTCTTCACCAAGCCGAGCCTCCTCTAGACGGGCCAAGAGCTGTCTTCACCGGTAGGGGGCGCTCGCTGCTGTTTGTCTGTTTACTGTTGATCCAGGTAATCCGGCCATTCGGTGCACTTCTCGGGATGAGGGCGACGGCAGGAGGAACAACAGCAGGATGTCTCCAGGGGGCCGCTAGGGGGCACTCCACCTCCGCCGCATCCACCCACTTGGCCCTCCCTCTCCCCCGCCCTTGCCCCACCCCCACCCCACTGACCGTGTTACCGACCGATCGACCACTGTATAGGTGGGCCGTCTGGAAGGGTCTGGATCTCGTGGATTCAGGATCTCTCAGCGCCTCTCAAGCATCCTGTTAGCGGGTCCGTCCTCGGCTCCAGAGAGTCAGACCCACACCACGGGGAAGGGATGAGGAGGGGGGGGGGGTGGGTCCGTATTGTGACAGCGTGTCGTTGTGCAAGTTCTCATCACCTGCCCCTTCCCTCCCCACCTCCCCACATACAAGACAATGTCACAACACTGCGCCCCCCCCCACCCAACCAAGCCAGACCAGACTGTCACAGGAAATACTCCCCACCCCACCACCACCACGCCTGACTGTAGCATCCCCACGCTGATGGCGGCCGCTCCACCGCTCCACACGGGCCAGACAGGGTCCGCATGCACGTCCTTCATGGCATGATGACCCGGACACCAACGGGGGGGGGGGGAGATCTGTCAGCCTCCAGAGGGACCCGGGGGTGCGGTCGCGGTGGGGGGGGGGGGGGGGTTGCAGGTCTGTGTGTGTGTTTGCGTGGGGGGGGGGGCAGGTTCCAATCCCCGCGGCGGCCGTAAGCAATGACCCGGCGAACACCCCACGGCGGTGTTTTCCAATAATAAGGTTGGCTCCGGCAGAGCGATGCCAATTTCCTGGGTGTCCCGCCCGACAATGGGATGTCCTGGGGTTAATTTGCCGCGCCACAAGTCCTGCTGGGACCGTCGCGGGGTGGCCTTGAGCGGGGGCGCCCCAGACGCCAGTCGCTACAGTGGTGGGGGGGGGGGCGGTCAGGCTGTGTTGGTGGGTGGGTGGGAGGGGAAGGGAATAGGGTCCCTGCTTGACCTCTACCCCCTCCCCCCTCTTTGAAGTAAGACTCCATTATTCAAAGTCGCCCGGGACCCGACCTATCCCCATATCGCGACAGTAGTAGTGCCACCTCGGCCACTACGGGCCGCCACGCCCAGCGTCCCCTACCTCACACCCCTCCCGCCACCCCACTACGGGCCGCCACGCCCAGCGTTTCCTACCTCACACCCCTCCCACCGCCTTCCCTGCCGCTTCCCGGCGTCCCTACCCCGTCGGGCCACTGCCCCTTCTTCCACCCCTATCCCTGCCCCCATCTCCCTATTTTTTTCGCCATGCCCTCCCTCCAATCGCCCTGCCACCCCCCCCCCCCCTACTCCCTGTCCCTTTCCCTCCCTCCCCATTCTCGTCTCCTTGCCTCTCCTCTCCCTCTGCCGTCCGACATGCCCCCTCCCACGGCCGCCACCCCCGTCCTCCTTCCGTCCCGCGTCGTCTCCCTATCGGGGGAGAGATGGGTCAATAATCAATTAACACCCGCCCTGGGTGAATTGTTCCGGCCAGCAGCCTTCAATGCCTAATGGAGGGCGACAAGAACAGCTGATACCTCCAACATCAACAGACTCCGTGTGTGCCCAGGGCCACTCGAATTCCGCGCAGACCCACACCGTCAGCGGCAACGGCAGAAAAACGTCCTTCAATCCTCACGACAAGCTACGACTGAGCCTTCTGTGAAGCCAGATAATTCAGCTTAACGCCGTGGCTAATAACGGTAAAACGGGTACATGATCTAGGCAAGGCAAGGCAAGGCAATTATGGAACAAAAAGCACGATTAAATAATCCATTCCACAGAGTCACTTATCGACCCAGAATTTGTGTACAATTTCAATCGAATTCCTTGGGTTAAGATTCCGTTGTTTTTACAAAAGAAACACGTCAAAATGGCGTATCAACGCGTGAAAAAATGTATGCCCCCAAGCTGGCTCAGAAAAGGGTGCAGCCCCCACCCCCAGCCTCGGCTAGCGGCTAGGTTGTTGCAGCCCCCACCCCCCAGCCTCGGCTAGCGGCTAGGTTGTTGCAGCCCCCACCCCCCAGCCTCGGCTAGCGGCTAGGTTGCTTTGCCCACGCTGACACATATCAATATAGACAAATAGTTCATGGATGATAAAATATAGGTGCGATAAGAAAAATGGTGGCACATTTTAAACCCGAACAGAACATCATGAAACTGAGTGCCACAGACCAGTGGGTATGGTAACAGGCCTCTGTCCTGGATCGCGTTTATCAACCCCCTGATAAGTATCCTATATACTGCCGGGCCGCCGCCGCCCGTGACCCGGACCCCCCCCCCCCCCCCCCCCCCACCCCGCCTCTCCTACAACCTGGCGTATGGTTAGTTATCACGGGTGCCAGCTGAGGCGGGCACAGACACCACCTGGTCCCCCCATAAGGTCCCCAACGCCCTCTATGACAGATTGTCGCTATGTTTATCGATACTTCCACATAGTAAAGCGCTTCGATCTTTCTACATTGTATATACATATATATATACACGTCCATACGGAATAAGCAACATTGACATGTGATCCTACCATCGCACCCCCCCCCCCCCCCCCCGCCCCTACTGGCTCCTATACTGCGAATACGCAGTCACGTCTTATCTGGAAACGTTATAAATAACGTATTTTGAGCCGGTTAAAAACGACTGGTCTGAGAGTAAAAACCGACCACGGACAGTGAGCGATAATAGAGAGCCATGCCGCAGCGGTTGGTGTCCGCGATTGTTTATGAGAAGTATTTCCCGGGTCTCCTCAGCTCCCAAATAACGGGATTTCTCATGGGCCGCGTTATCTTGCCAGCTGCAGGTCCTACCACGACCCCCCCCCCCCCCCCCCCCCCCCCACCAAGCTGCAACCCACCTCCCCCCACCCTTTTACCAACAAGTACCCCCCTCCACCTTCCCCCACCCCCACCAAGAAGGAACACACCCCCTCCCCCCATCAAATCCAGCGAGAAAGCATGACCCAATGTATACATCACAATTATAACTGCGTTTACTCATTAGGACTGAAAATCGATAAGCGTGGAAATTGCATATTAACCCCCGGCAGACATTGTGTAACTATCCGTTCCATCAATTTCAACCTTTATATCGCTGGTAATTAGAATACCAATACCAGAGCCCAGCGGCGGGTGAAAAGGCGAGTCCACCCACGGGCACCTGTCTCTGTGTGTCTGGGCTCCTGGGGCAGGGGACCGGGTCGGGGACGGGGACGGGGACAGGGATGGGGACGGGGAGATGGCAGTTCCATGGTGACAGGCCAGTGAAGCCGGTCTGCAGACATCTGTCAACGGAACACGATTCGGGTCATGGGCCAGCATGAGGGCCGGGGAAGAGACCAATCGGAGAACACAACTGGGGAAATCGACTGAAGAGATAGAAGAAACAACCAAAGAGACTGGCACAAGAGACTGAGCAAAGGGACTAGCACAAGAGACCGGGCAAAGGGACTGGCACAAGAGACTGAGCAAAGGGACTGGCACAAGAGACTGAGCAAAGGGACTAGCACAAGAGACCGGGCAAAGGGACTGGCACAAGAGACTGAGCAAAGGGACTGGCACAAGAGACTGA
The DNA here is from genome assembly GCA_964019135.1 of Arenicola marina. Lineage (NCBI taxonomy): Eukaryota > Metazoa > Annelida > Polychaeta > Arenicolidae > Arenicola > Arenicola marina. The sequence goes on from OZ025255.1 coordinate 8,255,330, forward strand.
GCAAAGGGACTAGCACAAGAGACCGGCCAAAGAGACTGGCACAAGAGACTGAGCAAAGGGACTGGCACAAGAGACCGGGCAAAGGGACTGGCACAAGAGACTGAGCAAAGGGACTGGCACAAGAGACCGGGAAAAGAGACTGGCACAAGAGACCGGGCAAAGGGACTAGCACAAGAGACCGGGCAAAGAGACTGGCACAAGAGACCGGGCAAAGGGACTGGCACAAGAGACCGGGCAAAGGGACTGGCACAAGAGACCGGGCAAAGAGACTGGGCAAAGAGACTGGTCAAGATTGGGCCAAAAAAACTCCCGGTACAATGAAATGGGGTAGAACGAACGAAACTTGCCCCAGATGCCGGTGCCAGGGTTCGAACCCACGACCCTGAAGATCTGCAACCCAGCCTGCTTACCAACTGAGCTAGCTTAACCCCCCCCCCCCCCCCCCCCCCCCACCAGGGTAAAGATGGTATCGAAGATCTCCATCCACCAAGCATGTACCAAGAGAAGTGTGTGGCTTGAGAGGAAGGGCATGGGGGAGAGGACTGGTGGATGGGTGGGTGGACGGTATAAGTTAAGTCGCCTTAATCTGCCACCAGCATAAGACGTCCATACGGCTCCTGCAGTCCCCTGATGGGCGGTTCCAGTGACGGTCAGGTGCAGTCAACAGCTGACAACTGCCGGCGGCAATCCGGGCAATCCAGACCAGGGCCGTAATTGGCACGATAATAGAAAGCCAGTATCCATAACGACACCGGCGACCTGGCCGCTCAACCAAACGGGGATTGGGTTCAAGTGGGAGGGGGTGGCGGGGCCAGGGGGTGGTAGGGGGTGGTAGGGGAGGGAAGTGAGGGGGAGGGGGTCCAGGGGCGGGGGTTCAGGGACGGGTGCCCCCCCGGGGGGGGGGGGGGGGGTGGAGTGGTGGCAGGGAGAGGTCTTAGCGCGGACGGGAAATGGAAGATGTGCTGATAATGATGATATCTTTCCGCAGCCGGAATGCAAACTCCGGATCCCCGGGTTGTTCCACTCTCAGCTGGGAAGGATTTTAAGCCAAGGATCGCCGAGAGGCATTCCAGACGCCTATGGAGATCGGCGAGCTGAGCTTGGCTGGCTGGGCTGTGCAACCACAGTGAGCCTGCCTGCAGGGCGTGGAGGAGAGGAGAGACAGAGGGAGGGAGACCGTGCAATGAGCAGTCCGCCAAGCCATGGAACGGCTTATAGGAAGGAGGCTTGGAAGAGGGTATGCAGACCCCCATCAAGCAACTTGTATTGGATTCTAATGGCCTACAGGAGGCACCAGACTGCCATCGACTGGCCTAGGTTTAAACTGCATAGCTCTACCATCTTAGAAATGTTTGCAGACTACCAGACGACCATTGGGAAGCCTGTATTATTGGCATCAAATGGCATCTACTGGCTTGGGAAGGCTTGCAGAACGGCAGACTGCCATTGGGAAGCCTGTGTTATTGGCAAGAGAGTGCCTCTACTGGCTTGGGAAGGTTTGCCGAACGGCAGACTGCCATTTGGAAGCCTGTGTTATTGGCAAGATATTGCCTCTACTGGCTTAGGAAGGCTTGCAGAACGGCAGACTGCCATTGGAAGCCTGTGTTATTGGCAAGAGAGTGCCTCTACTGGCTTGGGAAGGCTTGCAGAACGGCAGACTGCCATTGGGAAGCCTGTGTTATTGGCAAGAGAGTGCCTCTACTGGCTTCGGAAGGCTTGCAGAACGGCAGACTGCCATTGGGAAGCCTGTGTTATTGGCAAGAGATGGCCCGAACTGGCTTGGGCCTCTACTGACTTGGAAAGGCTTGCCATGGAATAGCCAGTATGGGCTTGCCATGGAATAGCCAGTATGGGCTTGCCATGGAATAGCCAGTATGGGCTTGCCATGGAATAGCCAGTATGGGTTGCCATGGCGTCCATCTGCTAATAGAAGATGAAATGAGGGCATGCTGCCATCGAAATGTCTGCATTGGCATTCCCTGACCTCTTCTGGCTTAGAGAAGCGTTCAGGAGTGCGGACTGCCATGGAATAGCCGGCCTGGTATGGCCGATAGGTAGCGTCCATCTGCTTATAGAAGATGGCATGAAGGCATGCTGCCACCCAGTGGCTGGCGTTGGCTTGAAATAACACCGCCATCTTAGAAAGCTTGCGGAAGGGAAGACTGTCGACGAGTAGCATGTAGCAGATGATAACGACCGAAGACATGCAGACACGCGGGCGAAGTCCTATAAGACCGAACATCGACACACTGCAAAACGTATTACCACCTCTTCTGTATATTTATACGACGCTGGAAACCCAAGACACGTAGGCCTACAAGATGAATGATATGCCATGAACAATTCAAACTACGACAACAAAAGAAGGTATGCATGTCGCATTGGTTCGACAGCGAGATGGGTTTATCTCGGCACGTCCCCATATCCTGTCAGAGCCCTTAGGCGAGGGTGGGGTAGGAGATTTGTGCCGCATGAGAAGCAATTTGGCACGAGACGCAATGTCATATGCATTGTCTCGCACGAACCGTAGTCCAAATCCACCCTGCGAGGCGACAAATCGAACCCTTTCGACAGGACCCAGTCGGAGATTACGAGATGGGTTTACCGAGATCTGGTATCACACTTGGCCGCAGCCAAGTGAGTGCGAAAAACAGACCTACATTAATCCCAGGCTCCGTAGCGTGGGCTGTTACACAATTTGCATAGACGCATGAGCGATTGGCATATTTAAGCAGTACACAGTCGGGATTCATCAGATCGGGTTGCCGTGGCGCATACCAGGACATGGTGTGACTGAGTGGTGACTGTCCTATATATAAATTAAGTTGTGTCTAAACCTGTGTGCACGCCAAGGTAAACTTTGGGCCAAAAAACGCCCGGGGTAAGGCACTTGAAAAGACGAAACAGGTCCAAGATGCACGTGCCAGGGTTCGAACCCACGACCTGTTGGCCAGCAGCTCAGATCGTGTACCGATTGCGGTTGGGAGACTCACACTGTCGCCAGTGGTAGATGTGATATTTGGTTGGATCAATTTACTACGACTGCCAAGAAAACATGACGACCAACAATGGAGTTAGAGAAGTAATATTTGTAGTGATCAACATCAATGACTTTATGTTCAATATCTTACATCGGTGAGAGGCAAGTGACCATTTGTCCCAGGTGCTTGAGAGAAAAAGCGGTTGCACTTGAGAAAAGTTGGCAAACGTATTTCATGGACCATTATGACATCAGCCTAGACATGTTTTGTTACAATACAAAAGACACGCGCTTGTCAGGATAGCAATTTACGAGTTACCAAACTACGTGTTTCAGGAAAGAAGCCAAGCGGAATGTTCGCATAAGGATGCGAATCACGGTCGGCCAGCGGTCCCTGGCCATACGTCCCCAGCCCCCCGTCCCTGGTCGCCAGTCCCCAGCCGCCCGTCCCCGGCCGCCCGTCCCCAGCCGCCCGTCCCTGCACGCCCGTCCCCAGCCGTCCGTCCCCAGCCGCCCGTCCCTGCCCGCCCGTCCCCAGCCGTCCGTCCCCAGCCGCCCGACCCTGCCTGGGCTCAGGACATGCCTACCAAGCCGGGAGCGGGGATCTCGGAGAGGGAGTGGTAGAAGGGTGTGGGGCGTAGGATGGGGGTGAGGATTGGTGGAGGGGTGGGATAACCTCTCAGTAGACAATACACCCGCTCCTTCGCATCCCCCTCCCCCCCCCCCCCCCCCACCCGTTCATCAGATAGTGTAATGGCTGATTAGCGGCCTCGCCGACCCTGACGACGGCGGCCTGCCCCCCAGCCTCCCTGACCCGGTCCCACCCCCCCCCCCCCCCCCCCCCGCCACCTGGCCACCCCTGACCCCCCAGTCTGGCGGCCGTCCCCACAGGCATGTGTGCGCTCCCCATGAACCAATCAAGTGATAATAGCCACTGGTGCCGGGTCCGCGCGCCGATCAATACCCTGGGGAGACCCCCGACCCCTGCCGCCTCCCCCTCCCGCCACCCCCAATCCTTCGCCGCCGTAACACCCGCCCCCCCCCCCCCCTAACGCGACAAAGCCTTCACCCCTACTCCTACCTCCACCGGCCGATACCCATAGCGGCCCACATTTAGCCCACCCCGCATTGCCCACCCCCCCTCCCCCCTCAAACCCTCTCTCAAATTCCACACCAAACTCTCTTCCCCGGCGGGAATCTGGAATGGTGACCGCCCCAGTTGTCACCATTGGCCAATCTGTTTCCCTCAAACGGGGTCTGCCCTCTGCCTACCGACCCGGGGGCGGGGGCGGCACAGCTCAGGCTAGGGTAGACCCACCCCACGTAAAAGTGGGGCATATCTCAGAATAGGGTAGACCCACCCCACGCTAAAGATGGGACACATCTCAGGCTAGGGTAGACCAACCCCACTTTAAACGTGGGGCATATCTCAGAATAGGGTAGACCATCTCACGCTAAAGGTGGGACACATTTGAGGCTAGGGTAGACCATCCCACGCTAAAGGTGGGACACATCTCAGGCTAGGGTAGACCATCTCACGCTAAAGGTGGGACATATCTCACGCTAAGGTAGACCATCCCACGCTAAAGGTGAGACATATCTCACGCTAGGGTAGACCATCCCACGCTAAAGGTGGGACACATCTCAGGCTAGGGTAGACCCACCCCACGCTAAAGGTGGGACACATCTCAGGCTAGGGTAGACCCACCCCACATTAAAGGTGGGAGATATCTCACGCTGGGGTAGACCATCTCACGCTAAAGGTGGAACATATCTCACGCTAGGGTAGACCATCTCACGCTAAAGGTGGGACATATCTCACACTAGGGTAGACCATCTCACGCTAAAGGTGGGACATATCTCACGCTAGGGTAGACCATCTGACGCTAGGGTAGACCATCTCAACCTAAAGGTGGGACATATCTCACGCTAGGGTAGACCATCTGACGCTAAAGGTGGGACATATCTCACGCTAGGGTAGACCATCTGACGCTAAAGGTGGGACATATCTCACGCTAGGGTAGACCATCTCACGCTAAAGGTGGGACATATCTCACGCTAGGGTAGACCTTCTCACGCTAAAGGTGGAACATATCTCACGCTAGGGTAGACCATCTCACGCTGAAGGTGGGACATATCTCACGCTAAGGTAGACCTTCTCACCCTAAAGGTGGGACATATCTCACGCTAGGGTAGACCATCTCACGCTAAAGGTGGGACATATCTCACGCTAGGGTAGACCATCTCACGCTAAAGGTGGGACATATCTCACGCTAGGGTAGACCCCCTTACGCTAAATGTGGGACATATCTGACGCTAGGGTAGACCATCTGACGCTAGGGTAGACCATCTCACGCTAAAGGTGGGACATATCTCACGCCAGGGTAGACCATCTGACGCTAAAGGTGGGACATATCTCACGCTAGGGCAGACCATCTCACGCTGAAGGTGGGACATATCTCACGCTAGAGTAGACCATCTCACGCTAAAGGTGGGACATATCTCACGCTAGGGTAGACCATCTGACGCTAAAGGTGGGACATATCTCAGGCTAGGGTAGACCTTCTCACGCTAATAGTGTGACATATCTCACGCTAGGGTAGAGCATCTCACGCTAAAGGTGGGACATATCTCACGCTAGGGTAGACCATCTGACGCTAAAGGTGTGACATATCTCACGCTAGGGTAGACCATCTCACGCTAAAGGTGGGGCATATCTCACGCTAGGGTAGACCATCTGACGCTAAAGGTGGGACATATCTCACGCTAGGGTAGACCTTCTCAACGCTAAAGGTGGGACATATCTCACGCTAGGGTAGACCATCTGACGCTAGGGTAGACCATCTCACGCTAAAGGTGGGGACATTGACCGGTGCAAGCGAAGCCGCCAAGACTTACGACTCCTAGATTTACGAGACACATGTACATGGGGTTCAGAGGATCTCCACCGCACCCACCCCCCCCCCACCCCTACCATCTCACCCCGTACGACACACCCCAGTCGGCCAGCTTGCTGGGTCAACCCACCGCTTTGAACCAGCCATCGGGTGGGTGAGTGGGGACTCGCCGGCTGAGTCATCGTTGGAGAGGTCAGGGTGGAATGTCTTGCTGTACCATCGCCGCAATCACGGGTCCTGATTCTGAAGGGTTTGGGGGGACAGTGTGACGTCACAGAGGGCCTGGACGGGGGGATCTACGGTCTTGTTTTTGCCGCAGTTTTTTCTCTAGCGGAGGGTGAGGCCTGTCTGGTGGAGAGGGGGGCTGTCTGGTGGAGGGGGAGGTCTGTCTGGTGGAGGGGGAGGCCTGTCTGGTGGAGAGGGGGCTGTCTGGTGGAGGGGGAGGTCTGTCTGGTGGAGGGGGAGGCCTGTCTGGTGGGGAGGGGGGCTGTTTGGCGGAGGGGCAGGTCTGTCTGGTGGAGGGAAGGCCTGTTTGGTGGAGGGAGGCCTGTCTGGTGGTGGGGAGGCCTGTCTGGTGGAGGGGGAGGCCTGTCTGGTGGAGGGGGAGGCCTGTCTAGTGGAGGGGGAGGCCTGTCTGGCGGAGGGGGCCTGCTTGGTGGATGGGGGGGGGGGGGCTGTCTGGTGGAGGGGAGGCCTGTCTGGTGGAGGGGGAGGCCTGTCTGGTGAAGGGGGAGGCCTGTCTGGTGGAGGGGGGCCTGTCTGGTGGAGGGGGAGGCCTGTCTGGTGGAGGGAGGCCTGTCTGGTGGAGGGAAGGCCTGTCTGGTGGAGGGGGGCCTGTCTGGTGAAGGGGAGGCCTGTCTGGTGGAGGGAGGCCTGTCTGGTGGAGGGAAGGCCTGTCTGGTGGAGGGGAAGGCCTGTCTGGTGGAGGGGGAGGCCTGTCTGGTGAAGGGGGAGGCCTGTCTGGTGGAGGGGGGCCTGTCTGGTGGAGGGGAGGCCTGTCTGGTAGAGGGGGGCCTGTCTGGTGGAGGGGAGGCCTGCCTGGCGGAGGGGGCCTGCTTGGTGGATGGGGGGGGGGGGCTGTCTGGTGGAGGGGAGGCCTGTCTGGTGAGGGGGGAGGCTTGTCTGGTGGAGGGGGAGGCCTGTCTGGTGAAGGGGGAGGCCTGTCTGGTGGAGGGGGGGGGGGCTGTCTGGTAGAGGAGAGGGCGGGCTGTCTGGTGGAGGGGGAGGCCTGTCTGGTGGAGGGGGAGGCCTGTCTGGTGGTGGGGGAGGCCTTTCTGGTGGAGGGGGAGGCCTGTCTGATGGAGGGGGAGGCCTGTCTGGTGGAGGGGGGCCTGTCTAGTGGATGGGGGGGGGGCTGTCTAGTGGAGGGGGGGGGGGCTGTCTGGTGTGAGGGGGAGGCCTGTCTGGGGGGGGGGGCTGTCTAGAGGAGGGGGGAGCCCTGTCTGGGGGAGGGAGAGGTCTGTCTGGTGGAGGGGGAGGTCTGTCTGGTGAGGGGAAGGCCTGGTGAGGGGGAGGCCAGGTGAGGGCAAGGCCTGGTGAGGGGAGGCCAGGTGAGGGCAAGGCCTGGTGAGGGTAGGCCTGGTGGGGGCCTGTCTGGGTGTTCGAGGCCTATCCATCGCCATGACGCCCGATACCCCGGGGCGGTGGACACACCACGTGCGGATTGCTTCCGTACCCTCGGGCCATGGTGAAGGCCGCCACTGTGGGGCGGGAGGCGGAGGCGGGGGCGGGGGCGGGTGAGGGGGCGGGGGCTGTGCCAACCCCAGTCGTCATATACACATACAAGTATACAACCCACGCTGAGCAAGGAAAGTGAAGGCAGACATAACGGAGGGGACGGACAGCATTCCGGAAGTGCAGATGAAATGGGTAAAGACAGATGGGATGACGACGCCTGGCCGGGGGGAAAGGAGGGGGGAGGTGGGAAGGGGGGGGAGGCAGTGGGCTGAGGTGGGTTGGGGCCTGAGCGGTGGGGGGTGGGGGGGCAGTTAAAATCTACAGCACTGTATAGTATAGTTCCCTTAATTCCCCACTCATCACAAGTACACCTGTACCATTCCTACGCCATGGTACCAGGCACAGCGGAGGAGAGGGGCCTTATCAATGGGCCCTGAGGCCACCAGACCACCGTCACAACCACCCGCCATGACCAGCCCCCCCCCCCCTCCCTCCCTCCCCCCCACCGCCATGCCTCATTCATCCCCACCCCACCATGCCCCACTCACCCCCCGGGGCCACGTGCTCGGTCAGCTGCCCAGGTGGGCTCTACGGTCCACCAAGCGTGCGATAGGGGGCGCCACACGTCACGGAACACACAGGTGGAAGGGGCTCCTTAGCCCTCAGTTCAGGTGTCCCTTCTTTCGCAAAGAGCAATTCAGACATGGCTCCTTACTGTATTCAACTCTGACACCTTGGACCACAAGGGTCGCATTGAGCTGCAAATAGTGACATTGAAAAAAAAAATGTTTGAAAAAGACGCGAACTCGTAACCGATGGTTCACTGCAGAACTAAAGCCGAGCCCGCTAAACACCAGACCATCCGGGTGCCCCCCTTCCCGGGGATATCGAAACCGAGTTACAAGGCTGACCTCCCATAGACATCACGTCAGGGCTATCGAATGGGTCATTTTACGGTTGCCTGCAACGCTACGGCCCTTGGCGCTGCCATATAGCTGTGAGGCGGTGGCACATTGATGGCCTGGTGGGAGGAGGATGGAGGGCAGACGAGGAAGGATTGGGGGGAGGGGGAAGAGGCGGGAGAGGTTCTGAAGGGTTGTGTTTTTTACGGGTATGAAGTTAGTGCCGTCGACAGAGTTATACCCTGAAGGCCCCGCCTGCCAGCCCAACGGATGACCGGTCACTCATCGGCCAACACCCCCCTGGGCTGGCCGTCCAACCACAACACCCTGTGGCAGCTCATCTCCCCTCCCCCTGCCTCCCCCGCCCCCCACACTCACACACACGCACGCCCGCCAGACCCTCAGCTGACCGCAATGGCCGGACGGTACGGCGTCCCTGGCCCCTACGCCCTACCCCCGCCTATCTGGATCAGCAGCAGGCCGCCCTCCACCCGATCCGGATTCCACCACCCCGTTCCGGATCCGCCAACGAAGACGGATCGCCAGGTCGGCCGGCGTAAACAGGGCCCCGGGGCGATCGGACTGACGGCGGCTGTGTTTAATTGACTCGTGATCCCTGCGATGCAGCCAGAAGGCCCAAATCCCGATCCCGATCCCGTCCCCTCCCGCTTCCTCTGTCGTCGGTCAATGGCGGAGTTCCGGCAATCAAACGTTCGTGAACCCGGAATGTTAATGTCCGGATAGCGGCGGCGGTGGGCGGCGGCGGCGCTCCAGATAACCCACGGACGAGATCAGGAACCGGAAGTGGAGACATGACCGGAAGTTGGCCGGACACCGCCAAGGGCCGGATGTCCTTGGGGCGATGTGATGGATGCGGACCTGCTGCACTCAGAGCACAGACATGCGGCGCTGCAAGTCAAGTCCCAGACTCCTGATTAAAGCCCTAACCCCCCCCCCCCAGGTACATGTCAAGGGAAATCTTAGGGCGATCCCCCCGTCCCTCCACCCCCCTCCCCACCCCCTCTCAAGGAAAGACAACTCTCGTTAGATTACTGAAACCAATCCACTGCAATCGCGTACAAGTCCACTGACCAGGCCCGGAGATTGGAGCCGAGAGGCACGTGTGCTGTAGGCTTGCACTATCCATTGGGTTGTGGCGACGGCGGTTGGTGGTGGTGTCTGTGGGGGATGTACCGAGACGTGGTGCTGGCTGTGGTGGTGGTGGAGAGTGTGTGCAAGAGAGAGGGTGGGGGTGGGGCTGGGGGGTAGGAGAGGAGGGTGGGGGGGGGGGTAGAGCGGAGGGGTTAGTGGGGGTACAGATCCCAAGGGTCCATTGTTTCGGACACGCCAAAATCAGAATACATGAACACGAGCTGTAGGGGCTTTGGCCCGACCGACACAACCAGGGGGTAGACAATGGCTGGCGAGGGGTTGGGGGTGATGGGGCAAGGGGTGTGGTGCTGGGCGGAGGGTGCGGCGCCGGTGGCGGCGGAGGGGAACATATGCTTTGTGGTCGGAGGTCAATATTGGGCAGCGGGTGGCAGGGGGGCGCGGGGGAGGGAGGGAGGGAGGGGGGGGGGGGTGGCGAGCGACCTGGCAAACAGAGCATCAGCCCCCGGCGGGTCACGTCTCCACACACGAAGGGGGTAGCGTACGGGGGTACACAGGCTGGCCAATTAGACCGATGAGTTCTGCACACCACGGGCCGTGACCTGGACTCATCCCCACGAAGTCCAGGTCTAATCCAAGCCCCCCGTCACATATCCCGTCCGATATCTCATCCGAAATCTCGTCCATAATACGCGATTTCGGTCCGGGGTGAACGGACGTCCAGCGTGCTCGGCGTCTCTGCGCGGTCACGTGCAAAGGACGCGCGACAATGGCGGGACAGGAAACCGGAAGTGGACCGTTACGCCGAAGATGCCGACCTCCCATCGCCGCGTCACATCTCTCGTTCTATTGGGTTATAACGCGTTTGGCGGTTTGGGGTGGGGGTGGAGGGTGGGGAGGGATGGCTGGAGGGTGGGGGTGGGGCAGGGAGGGAGGGGGGTGGGGAGGTCAAGCGCCACTCCACGCTTTTACCGACCCCTCCCCCATCCCATCCAACGGGAAACGAAAGGGTCATCTCTACCCCCGTCTGCCATTGTCAAATATGACAGAGGCCGTAATACAAAGTTTGAACAGTAGTGGCCACCATCGCCTCGCCCCCTTTAACCCAAGAACCCCACCCCGCCTCTCCCCTTTCACCCACCAACCCCACCCCGCCTCGCCCCCTTTCACCCACCAACCCCACCCCGCCTCTCCCCTTTCCCATACACACCTCCACCTGTCACAGACATTTATTGCGTCATTCATCCTCGCTGATTTCTCCGTATTGTTGCCTGAAAGGTGAGGTGATGACCCCAGCAGGTCCATCACCTTCTCCACACACCCAACCTCCCCATCCAGCACAATGCCAGCGGCTGTATCGCGTCACACATACAATGGAGAACTATAATCCCAAAGCAATCTAGTCGCGCTGAGCACCTCAATCATTTTATAGATTTGCTTCGTATCAATTTAACGACAAGAAAACATCACCCCGAAAGAGAGAGACGATACGACCCTAAAAGGTAAATTGGAGACTTTTTCAGCCAGACGTACAGACATTTCACATGGAGGCTAGCGCCAAGGGTTGGAAGTAGGTCGCGTTAAGGGTTGAGCACACATTGGGAACGACAGAGGCTACCAGTGTGTCGGCCCAGGTTAAGGTACAAAGAGGCCATGTGAGGGACGCCAACCAACCCCGTATTGCATAGAATAGGCACAAAAACCCGATCAAACAAATTCCTTGCGGATTCACGGACGTAATTCCAGGGCGTTCTTCCATGTTAGGGGAGATCATTGCTCGGCAGAGCTCACGTCTTACTCACGCCTACAATTTCGTGGCCTCTGACGTGGAATACGAGACCGAATTCACACCCACCGACTTTTCTATAATACAACTTTTGGTTCTACTATAATTGCCGCTGTTACTGTACAGCGGTTACTGAGTTGAGGCGGGGGGTTGCCTACTGCTACTACTAATACTAGTACCACTACTACTGTTACTACTGCTACTATATTAATATTTAGTGAAAGTACTTCAAACCATGTAGTAGTCAAGAGGAGCCTTCGCAGACCACAACGTCGTCAGCAGAACCTACAACCGCCCGCCCTCCCAACCACCCACTTCTGCACCCAGGTAACGGGGAGATACCTCCACCGAAAGACCTCTGAGGTTAGCACATCGTTCCCCATCCCCCCACCCCTTGTTGCCCCCGGCCCCGCCTCCGCCTCCTTCTTCTCCCTCTCTCCCACCATCCCCCCACACCCGCCTTCGCCCCCACCTCCGCCTCCCTCCTCCCCCTCCCTCTCTGCCACCACCCACACCAACAACTCGAGACCAAGGCTGTGAATTCTACACCAGCCTGCATTGAAAGCGGCTTGGAAAAACACGGATTAAATGCGATTTCCTACGAAAAACTATCGGCGTTAGATTTACTTTCCCTCCCAAGCGGGCATGCGTGCCAGTCTTTACCGCTTCCCCCTCCTTCCCCCAGACTCACGTTCCGTGTGACCGCCACTTCGGCCAGCAGGTCGGTTTTTCTTCCCCACCATTGGCTCTCTCGGCTTCCCTCCCTCACTCACTTAAAGGTGGTGAACGGAAACAGGTGCGCGATCGGCCCGAGCGGTAACATTCAGCAACGTGGCATTTCCGCAAGGTAAGAACAAACAAATAATCACAGTTAAGTTAGAAAGTTAAGAAATCAGTTGGTGGCCACCAAAATATATACAAAAAATACATCTTGTATTTCGCCAATTAGTTTTTGAATTTTTATAATGCGTTCGATTTGCTATAGTATTTAGTTCCAATCTGATTCCAATTTGCGGCGGCACTGTGTCTATACTACTACCGATCTTACGTGATCTGTTCACAGTTCACATTCACAGTTTCAATCCCAATGGGATTTGAGGAGGCACTGGTCTCCTTAACCCTCAGCAGGGCCGGCCCGATAGCTCCGCGGGTTACCTGAGAGCCTAACTGCACAGGGACATGGCTCTACTCTCCCTTCCTTCTCCCACTGATGCGATATGACCAAACGTGGTTAAAGCGTCCTAAATATACAACCAACCTTACCATTCAGATTAGCCTAGTAGTCATTCGGGTAATTCGTGCATAGATCACAAAACGTGTCCTGCACCACTGTATCTGGTGCATGTTCAAAGGTGAACCCCGTTGACAGATGAAACGTTGATTTCTTAGGCAACTTTTGTCCCCGTGAAACATGGGTCAACAAATGGCCAGGGACAAGGGAAATGGGGTTGGACGAAAGTCGTTGGTTCGGTCTGCGGCTCACCCCGCTTACCAGCGGAGATGTGGAGCCACCCCCCCCCCCACCCCCCCCCCCCCCCCGCACCCCCTAGGCGCCGTTGATATTGCATACCCCGAGCCCTAATCTAACAATCCTGAGCTGAGGTATGCGGGGCTTCGCAGCAAGCGCCCACCCAGCATTGAATGGCCGCCGCACTCGACCAACAACCACCAACAAACAAAGGGACCCCTTTCAAGTTCATCCTGGGAGCTGCCATGAATACGCAAGGCGTATAAAACCGCATTTAAACCCAGAAAAATGTCGCGAAACCACGCATTACGGGGCGTAAACACTCGACAGAGCGTCCCTACCCCAGTCCAAAGGGTCCGTCCACCTGTATTCACCTAAGGGGTGCACCATTTCATATCAGGGGGTGGGGGGGAGCCTAGAAAATATTTGAAAAAATGGTTTGTTGTGACTATTTGGGGAAAAAAAAAGTTTGCTTTTCAGATGTTACAAAAAAAATAACTTGCTTTCATAATTAAAAAAAAATAATTTTTAGACCCTGTATAAATAAATTTCGAATGGAATTACCAGGCTATCAATAATTTGATGACGAAGATACAACAAAAAAATATGTCAATAAATTTGTGAAAACTAACAAAATTGCATGGTAATTTATTTTCTAGCCCCCCCCCCCTCCCCCGCCCCACCTGATATGCAATGGTGCGCCCCTAATACATTTACACGTGTGTGTAATACAAGCAAGAGTTGGCATCGGAGTGCGCGCAACGAACGAGGAACTCAATAGATCTCTCAGAGCGGGAGAGGCACGCGTTGTCACTTGCGGAACACTTCTACACATACTCGCGGCCCGTGTTGAAAGAACGAAAGAGACTTCGCTGAATACGCTTTAGCTGCTCGCTGCTCCACGCTGGGGCAGAGGGGTTGCGAGGGTGAGGGCAAGGATGTCATTCAAATCCCATTTAACCGACCCAGGTGTGTCTTGGCTAATTTGAGCCATGTTTAGCCATGTATATGTTTAACACGAACATGTTATTTCCACGACAAGGAGGCGTTGGTAACAGAGAGGAGGCGCCGCAGGTCAATCTGGGGAGCGGTAGATGCTAAGCTCGATGCACTACCACTCGGCCAATGAGTCCATCAAGGCACCGTGGACACGTGGTCTCATACCCGAAACGTGGTGTGATGACGTCATGACGTAAAGGCGTCAGGGATGATGGTGGTCATGGCGTAATGGCGTGAACGGAACACACACTGGTGGAGTGACATGAACGGCGACCGGATAAATAATGACGCGACTGACGAAAAAGAGATACAGCGACATGGGTGACGACGGAAGAGATAGCGCAAGAGATAATGACGTTACTGGCGACGGAAGGGATAATGACGTCACTGGCGACGGCAGGGATAATGACGTCACTGGCGACGGAAGGAATAATGACGTCCCTGGCGACGGAAGGGATAATGACGTCATTGGCGACGAAAGGGATAATGACGTCACTGGCGATGGAATGGATAATGACGTCACTGGCGACGGAAGGGATAATGACGTCCCTGGCGACGGAAGGGATAATGACGTCACTGGCGATGGAAGGGATAATGACGTCCCTGGCCGACGGAAAGGATAATGACGTCCCTGGCGACGGAAGGGATAATGACGTCACCAGAATCCAATTTCTACGTTCTGACCTTATTCAAAGGGAATGAGCCACGTCTAACCATCAAACCGCGGGAAGGGCCAGGTCAGAATAGATAGATGAATACCGCTGCAGATATTTTTAGACATTTTACAGCCGCAATAACAAAAAACTCCAGCCGTATTGACATTTAGAAAAATAATCACGGAAATACAACCAAGTTTATTACAAGGGCAAGCGCGGTCATCGCACACAACACACTACAGTATCATCGGCTAACCTTGGCCGGTCCCTGGTCACGACAGACCCAGCGCGTGTGACCCAACGATACTTATGGGTCTGAGACTATAAAGGGTAAATAAGCAAAAAGTTCGGCGGTGACAAGCCAGTAAAAAGGAAAACATCCTTAGAGGACAATGATAGGCGGGCCATGCCGCCCCATCGATTTGCCTTCCCTATAATCTAAGGAGCGCCTTTGTCCCATTCTGTTGGAGCACGAGGACGAGGGGGAAAAAACGAGAAGAGATGGCGTGACTGGGGCGGCCGGGGCAGACCCGGTCACGTGAGGAAAATGTCTTCCAGAATAGAAGCCACGTCGTTTGGGGTATTTTTGGAGTCGAGGAGCCGACTTTGACAAAAAGTGATGTGTCCCCCGGCAGGGTGTGAAAACTGGACGGACGGGGGGGCACGCGCTGGGGAGTGGTTGGTTAGGGGAGGGGGCACGGCTTGGGTACAGGTTGCCAAGGGGTGGGGCGGCGGGGGAGTGGGAGGCAAAGGTAGGCGCAGGTAAGGGAGGGCAGGGGGTATAGAGCAGGTGGAGGCAGTCCGCTTGTACAGTGCCTGTACCGAAAGTCATTGTGCCAGCGGTGAAGTCCCGGAGCGCCGAGGAAGAGACCGCGAGACATAAAGGGGGACTCGGGTACATGCAGCCAGTCAGCGCGGGGCATTGATTCCCTTAAGCAGGTCACCCAACAGGCATCATAGCAGTAGCAGAGTTCAGTTACGTCAATAACAAGGTAGATGGCCTATACACGAGGGTTGACCCGAACGCACGCGCACAATGAAGGTAGAGTAAAACTGGACATCAAATTAAAATAAAAAGTTAACCTTGGTCAAATGATGAGGTAAGACAATAAAACAAGCTAAGGTACCGTCCGTGGTAGGATAATCAGACAAACTTATTTATATATAATATATACAATATAATATATAAAATGTATATATGAAATACATTCTCAGTTTCTCGTATAGCCGGATGGGATTAGAACCATGCACCGATCCATTTGAAGCCATACGCGCTGCGTCTCGACCCCATAGCACTCCCCTCCCCCCCGTCCTCTCCCCCCCCCCCCCATTTCTCACACCGCTATTATCACCGAGACATGAGAAATGTCGGAAAAAAGGCTGGGAGGAGGTCAGGAGGGGGCCAGGATGGGAGGAGGCCGGGTGGAGGCCGGGGGGAGGCCGGGGGGAGGCCGGGAGGAGGCCGTGGGGAGGTCGAAAGGAGGCCGGGGGTAGGCCGGGAGGAGGCCGGGGAGAGGCCGGGGGGAGGCCGGGGGGAGACCGGGAGGAGGCCGTGGGGAGGTCGGGAGGAGGCCGGGAGGAGGCCAGGGGCGGTCGGGGGGAGGCTGGGAGGAGGTCGGGAGGGGGCCAGGTGGAGGCCGGAGGGAGGCTGGGAGGAGGTCGGGGGGAGGCCGGGGGAGGCTTGGAGGAGGCTGGGAGGAGGCCGTGGGGAGGCCGGGAGGAGGCCGGGGGGAGGCTGGGAGGAGGCCGTGGGGAGGTCGGGAGGATGCCGTGGGGAGGCCGGGAGGGGACCAGGAGAAGGCCGGAGGGAGGCTGGGAGGAGGTCAGGAGGGGGCCGGGAGGAGGCTAGGACGAGGTCGGGAGAAGGCCGTGGGGAGGTCGGGAGGAGGCCGTGGGTAGGCCGGGAGGAGGCCGGGAGGGGGCCGGGGGGAGGCCGGGAGGAGGCCGGGGGGAGGTCGGGAGGGGGCTGTGGGGAGGCCGGGAGGAGGCCGGGGGGAGGTCGGGAGGAGGCCGTGGGGAGGCCGGGGGGAGGCTGGGAGGAGGCCGTGGGGAGGCCAGGGGAAGGCTGGGAGGAGGCCGGGGGGAGGCCGGGGGGAGGTCGGGAGGAGGCCGTGAGGAGGCCGGGGGGAGGCCGGGGGGGCCGGGAGGAGGCCGGGGGGAGGTCGGGAGGAGGCCGTGGGGAGGCCGGGGGGAGGCTGGGAGGAGGCCGTGGGGAGGCCAGGGGAAGGCTGGGAGGAGGCCGGGGGGAGGCCGGGGGGAGGTCGGGAGGAGGCCGTGGGGAGGCCGGGGGGAGGCTGGGAGGAGGCCGTGGGGAGGCCAGGGGAAGGCTGGGAGGAGGCCGGGGGGAGGCCGGGGGGAGGTCGGGAGGAGGCCGTGAGGAGGCCGGGGGGAGGCCGGGAGGAGGCCGGGAGGAGGCCGGGGGGGCCGGGAGGAGGCCAGGGGGAGGCTGGGAGGTCGGGAGGGGCCTGACCGGGCGCACGGCAGCGAGGCCGGGGGCGCCCGGGCAGCACGCATTGAGCGTAGGGCCATGCAGACGGACAAACCGCAGCCCCGCCGCACCGAGCGCGAGACGAACCGATCCATCGACCGCATGAACAGCACCGTCAAAGGTTACCAGCGGCGTCGGCGAGGAAGTGCAACACCCGTTCCCCTGTTTACACAGGCTCACGCCAATGTAAGCAGGGCTCTCCTCACCTTCTCTCTCTATTTCCCCCTCTCGATCTCTCTCTCTGTCTCACCTCTCCCAGGGACACGGTGGGCCGCCCTGCAGCTAACGCAGGCAGCACCCCAGGCTATTGCACCCTAGGCTATTGCCAGAATAACCCACCCCCGGTGGGCCACAGACATTGTTAGGCAAGAGATCCCTGTAGGCAATAGACATCGGTAGGTTAGAGATCCCGGTAGGCCAGAGATCCGGTATGCTAGGGATCTCGGTAGGCCAGAGATCCCGGCAGGCGGGAGATCCCGGTAGGCGGGAGATCCCGGTAGGCGGGAGATCCCGGTAGGCCAGAGATCCCGGTAGGCCAGAGATCCCGGTAGGCCAGAGATCCCGGTAGGCCAGAGATTTCGGTAGGCCAGAGATCCCGGTAGGCCAGAGATCCCGGCAGGCAGGAGATCCCGGTAGGCCAGAGATCCCGGTAGGCCAGAGATCCCGGTAGGCCAGAGATCCCGGTATGCTAGAGATCCCGGTAGGCCAGAGATCCCGGTAGGCCAGAGATCCCGGTAGGCCAGAGATCCCGGTATGCTAGAGATCCCGGTAGGCCATAGATCCCGGTAGGCGGGAGATCCCGGTAGGCCAGAGATCTCGGTTGGCGGGAGATCCCGGTAGGCCAGAGATCCCGGTAGGCCAGAGATCCCGGTAGGCCAGAGACCTCGGTAGGCAGGAGATCCCGGTAGGCGGGAGATCCCGGTAGGCCAGAGATCCCGGTAGGCCAGAGACCTCGGTAGGCAGGAGATCCCGGTAGGCGGGAGATCCCGGTAGGCCAGAGATCTCGGTTGGCGGGAGATCCCGGTAGGCCATAGATCCCAGTAGGCCAGAGATCCCGGTAGGCGGGAGATCCCGGTAGGCCAGAGATCCCGGTAGGCGGGAGATCCCGGTAGGCCAGAGACCTCGGTAGGCAGGAGATCCCGGTAAGCGGGAGATCCCGGTAGGCCAGAGACCTCGGTAGGCGGGAGATCCCGGTAGGCCAGAGATCCCGGCAGGCGGGAGATCCCGGTAGGCGGGAGATCCCGGTAGGCCAGAGATCCCGGTAGGCCAGAGATCCCGGTAGGCCAGAGATTTCGGTAGGCCAGAGATCCCGGTAGGCCAGAGATCCCGGTAGGCCAGAGATCCCGGTAGGCCAGAGATCCCGGTAGGCCAGAGATCCCGGTAGGCCAGAGATCCCGGCAGGCAGGAGATCCCGGTAGGCCAGAGATCCCGGTAGGCCAGAGATCCCGGTAGGCCAGAGATCCCGGTATGCTAGAGATCCCGGTAGGCCAGAGATCCCGGTAGGCCAGAGATTTCGGTAGGCCAGAGATCCCGGTAGGCCAGAGATCCCGGCAGGCAGGAGATCCCGGTAGGCCAGAGATCCCGGTAGGCCAGAGATCCCGGTAGGCCAGAGATCCCGGTATGCTAGAGATCCCGGTAGGCCAGAGATCCCGGTAGGCCAGAGATCCCGGTAGGCCAGAGATCCCGGTAGGCGGGAGATCCCGGTAGGCCAGAGACCTCGGTAGGCAGGAGATCCCGGTAGGCGGGAGATCCCGGTAGGCGGGAGATCCCGGTAGGCGGGAGATCCCGGTAGGCCATAGATCCCGGTAGGCGGGAGATCCCGGTAGGCCAGAGATCTCGGTTGGCGGGAGATCCCGGTAGGCCATAGATCCCAGTAGGCCAGAGATCCCGGTAGGCGGGAGATCCCGGTAGGCCAGAGATCCCGGTAGGCGGGAGATCCCGGTAGGCCAGAGACCTCGGTAGGCAGGAGATCCCGGTAGGCGGGAGATCCCGGTAGGCCAGAGACCTCGGTAGGCGGGAGATCCCGGTAGGCCAGAGATCCCGGCAGGCGGGAGATCCCGGTAGGCGGGAGATCCCGGTAGGCCAGAGATCCCGGTAGGCGGGAGATCCCGGTAGGCCAGAGATCCCGGTAGGCAGGAGATCCCGGTAGGCCATAGATCCCGGTAGGCGGGAGATCCCGGTAGGCCAGAGATCCCGGTAGGCGGGAGATCCCGGTAGGCCAGAGACCTCGGTAGGCAGGAGATCCCGGTAGGCCATAGATCCCGGTAGGCCAGAGATCCCGGTAGGCCAGAGATCCCGGTAGGCCAGAGATCCCGGTAGGCGGGAGATCCCGGTAGGCCAGAGACCTCGGTAGGCAGGAGATCCCGGTAAGCGGGAGATCCCGGTAGGTCTCCACCAGGAAAATCTCCGCCACGGCCGGAAGGACTTTCAGGATCTCGGCGACTTTCCTCTGGTTCCGCTCCAAGGTTTACTTTGCTTTGATGCCTTCCACTGCCCCCACCCCCCCAACCCACGCGGGCCATTGGCTGAGGCCGGTACCGCCTTCATCAAGGATCCACGGCCTGACAACTACCCCACCAACGAACATCTGGCAGCATAGACAAACCAAACCAACTGGTATTTGGCCATTCTCCCATCCTATCCCTCGATTGGTTCTACATGGTAATTACGCAATATGAACGGGCGAGCATCCGACAGTGATGACCTGAGTGATGACGCCAGTGCACACATCCTGGTATCGGTCGGTGGCAGGCGTGGCTCTGGGTAACACACGCCTTGACAGGCGTAGCTCCGGGTAACACACGTCTTGACAGGCGTAGCTCTGGGTACCACACGCCTTGACAGGCGTAGCTCTGGGTAACACACGCCTTGACAGGCAAATGTACACCTGGTTAACACACAAGCCGATATGCACCTTGTAAACACACTTTGACAGGAAGGTGTACACCGGGTGTACAAGTGCTAACACACACTTTGACACGAAGGTGTACATCGTGTGTCCAAGTGGTAACACGCATTGTGTCAATACACCATGGCAGGCAGATGTACACGAGTGTCAATACACCATGGCAGGCAGATGTACACGAGTGTCAATACACCATGGCAGGCAGAGGTACACGAGTGTCAATACACCATGGCAGGCAGATGTACGCGAGTGTCAATACACCATGGCAGGCAGAGGTACACGAGTGTCAATACACCATGGCAGGCAGAGGTACACGAGTGTCAATACACCATGGCAGGCAGATGTACGCGAGTGTCAATACACCATGGCAGGCAGAGGTACACGAGTGTCAATACACCATGGCAGGCAGAGGTACACGAGTGTCAATACACCATGGCAGGCAGATGTACGCGAGTGTCAATACACCATGGCAGGCAGAGGTACACGAGTGTCAATACACCATGGCAGGCAGAGGTACACGAGTGTCAATACACCATGGCAGGCAGATGTACACGAGTGTCAATACACCATGGCAGGCAGATGTACACGAGTGTCAATACACCATGGCAGGCAGATGTACACGAGTGTCAATACACCATGGCAGGCAGATGTACACGGGTGTCAATACACCATGACAGGCAGATGTACACGAGTGTCAATACACCATGGCAGGCAGATGTACACGAGTGTCAATACACCATGACAGGCAGATGTACACGAGTGTCAATACACCATGGCAGGCAGATGTACACGAGTGTCAATACACCATGACAGGCAGATGTACACGAGTGTCAATACACCATGGCAGGCAGATGTACACGAGTGTCAATACACCATGGCAGGCAGATGTACACGAGTGTCAATACACCATGGCAGGCAGATGTACACGAGTGTCAATACACCATGGCAAGCAGATGTACGCGAGTGTCAATACACCATGGCAGGCAGAGGTACACGAGTGTCAATACACCATGGCAGGCAGAGGTACACGAGTGTCAATACACCATGGCAGGCAGATGTACACGAGTGTCAATACACCATGGCAGGCAGATGTACACGAGTGTCAATACACCATGGCAGGCAGATGTACACGAGTGTCAATACACCATGGCAGGCAGATGTACACGGGTGTCAATACACCATGACAGGCAGATGTACACGAGTGTCAATACACCATGGCAGGCAGATGTACACGAGTGTCAATACACCATGACAGGCAGATGTACACGAGTGTCAATACACCATGGCAGGCAGATGTACACGAGTGTCAATACACCATGACAGGCAGATGTACACGAGTGTCAATACACCATGGCAGGCAGATGTACACGAGTGTCAATACACCATGACAGGCAGATGTACACGAGTGTCAATACACCATGGCAGGCAGATGTACACGAGTGTCAATACACCATGGCAGGCAGATGTACACGAATGTCAATATGCCATGACAGGCAGATGTGGTAAACAACCGG
>OZ025255.1:8276911-8299618 GCA_964019135.1 Arenicola marina
CCTCACCCCAAACCCACCCACTGGGCCTGTTCTTTTCTATGAATTCCCATACCAGATATATCTGTTTGCTGCGTATATATGTCGGTACGTTATGCTAGGTCGTCATCCCGTGCTTGAGCAGTGGTGCCCCCTTTTGGACAGCGGAGAAGTTGGTAAACAAATCGTATTAGGAGAGGGTTATTGGGGAGGGGGGTGGGGGAGAAGATTATTGTTGATGCATGACTGGGCACGTGACTCAGACCAGAAGTGGGGGGAGAGGTTGGTCGGCAGGGGGGGAGAGAGAGAGAGAGAGATTATTGTTGATGCATGACTGGTGACGTGTCTCAGAACCAGGAAGCCAGCTACGACTACAACGATATGGATCCTGACCCCACCCCTCGCTATGACATCACCGACTTCAACAGGTAGGTTACCCCCCCCCCGCCCCCCTCCCCAGCCACCCGTCTCTCTCTCCAGCACCCCCCCCCCCCTACCACACACCCCACATCCTCACTGCCTTTTTCCTTTTGCAGCGGTTCTTTTGCAGCCCCGTGCGGTGGTGGTGTGATAAGGATTCACATAGTATCAGTGAACCATGCCCCCCACCCCCTTCCCCCATCGGTGGGGAGGGGGCGGGGGCGGGGGCGGGCATGTGGTTGTATGTAAGGCATGCTGTACACGTGGTAATACAGTAAGTATTAAGGAGTCTGTGGGTTTTTCGTTAGTATATAAGTTGTCGGTTGGTCCACTGTGCTTCCTGTTTTTAGGACGACAACGCTAGTTACGACGTGAACAATCGCGACCCGGACCCCACTCCCGTTATGACTACTCCAACGAGAACAGGTTGGTGACGGGAGTGGGGGCGTGCGGCCACCCCTTTGGGCCGGTCAGCCGCCCTGGCGCACCTTACCCCACCCCACCCCGCTTCCCCACCCTACCCTGCCTTCCCGGCCTGCCCAAACCCCACCCCGCTTCCCCACCCCACCCTACCCTACCTATACCCTGCCTTCCCGCGGTGCCACGGCGAGATCGAATGTGCGACCCCTGCATCCCACCCTATCCACCCCGGCATCCCAACAACCCTCGCTCCCCCCCCCCCACACCTTCTATGCGTCCTGGGCGTGGCACTAACGTCTTTTACGCGCGATGACTCCTCTTTTTGTTCACCCACTTTGTTTGTGTTCTGATTGTAGGATCCCCATGCCAGTTATGATATAAACAGCCGTGATTCCGACCCGACCCCTAGATACGAGTACACGAATGAGAACAAGTGGTGACACCTATGGCCTTTCTCCCTCTACAATCGTAGTATCGCGACAAAACACAAACCTCTGCCGCCGTAGACGCCGTAGTTGCCTTGGCTACCAGTACTAACTAACCCTGACGCCGCGTGCGTCGCTCTGACTTCGTTACTTGGAAACCGGGGGGGTGAGGTTTTACAGCCCGTGATTCACGATCCGCGGGTTTAGTGTGGCACTGGGCTGTAGCGTACTCACTGACTGTGCTGCCTGCCTTCCACCAGAAGCTGGTCCCCTGGTCCAGGGTAATTAACTAATGGTTTCCGTGCTGACACCAATCCTCACACCAATGCGCGTATAGTGTCGGCAGGCAATTAACAAGGGACATGGCAATATTGCCAAGTTACCAAGAGCAACACTTCTCGGGAGCCCCATTATATTATCAATAGATAATGAACAGGAGCTAATGCCTATAGTACAACTCACTATCTAAGTACGTAGTTACCCTACCTACATTATCGCCCACGTTGTTACTATATGCGCACATTGAGCTGTTGATACGTAAATAAACTGCGCCATAAATCGTGAAATAAACATTGTATTATTCGCCTCGTGGCACTATAGATAATAATCACTGTTATTGTTACTCATGTCCAATGTAAGTAAACACGGAAACAACAGCGGAGTCAAGTTTTATGAATTCGGCGGAATCTGATTATAGTTTTGCCAACTCGGCGAGCGGATGAATATGTTATGCCGTACGTAGTGACGTCTTTGGCTTACATATTTTAACGGCGTGTGTTATTCTATTTGTGCGGCAGTCGTAGCTACATTATATAGTAGGGAGAGGGGCCTTCACCAATAACCACCTAATTAACGCACGCTTATACATGTACTTACACCACTTACGGCTAAGGTGTTACATATAACGCACTATGGGGGGTCCCCTATCTTACATATAGCATGGCGTAGCCTACACCGGTAAGTGACACCGGTAGCTGGGGATACTTTTGTGGTTGGTCCTGGTATAAAAGATTCCTTTTCATGGAATTATCCTTTTCCTACTTGCTTTTGATTTTTATCCTGAGCTTTTTATTATCCCGGAATATCAGTAAATAAAACAGCCGCGTAAACATAATTTTTTTCCTTATTTTATAGTTGATAAAAAAAATGAACTTTATGAGTTTGAACTTTGACCTGAACCCTCTCGGCTCCAGATACGGTTCTAGTGGCAGTTTCCCGCCCGCCACGCTTATCCATGGCGCGGTGGAGAGACGGAGAGGTTGAGGAGAGCCACGTGGTCGTGAGATGGCGGTTGCCGGTGCGGCGGCCGCTCTGCGAGTACCGCAAATCGCCGGCTACGACTGCCACGCCCCCTCCCGGGTCCGAGGCCTCTCCACCCCCGTCTCCACCTTTCCCCCCTCTCGTAGTTTATCATGTTTACCTTGTAAGCTGTCAGTCGGAACATGACACAAAAGTAATACTAACTGCGGAATGTGTGTGATGGGGTCAAGGTCACGCCGTAAATCTCCGCGCCCTGGTCTCCCCCCCCCCCTCCCCCCCCGCCCCCTTCTGGAGGTGTTGCTCCTCACCTGGCGCTTGTAGCTGAAGGGCCTCTTTCCTCAACTATGCATCAGTTCTCACTTCCGCCACTGTTCCTTGGTAACTCCGAAGTAAATAGAAATAACTTTAATATATTTTAGATGTATTTGTTTTTGCGCTACATACCGACTCACATTCTCGGCTCTGGTGCAACAGCTATGAAAACAAATTTTTAAATTTAATTAATACATTTGAATGTTATTACATGTAAAACAAAGAGCAAACTACGCGGAGTGAAGATCGACATATTATAGTGAAATTGACAGTTTTGATGCATTGTTGTTAATTATTTATTCCTTCAATTGTACCGCTATAATAAATTAAATTAATTGAATTATTGAATCACTACTTTAACAATTTAATAGTATTATTATATCTATGATTTGACGTACATACTCTCTTCACCTTGTATCACAGTCGTTATCGTTGATGTCGTTAAATCGCTGATTATTATTATTATATTCAATAATTATTTAAGTCTGATATGGACTTACATGTCTGCCCTGTTTTGACACTGACGCTGTCCCCTTGTCCCGCAGACACGGTACCCGGTGCGCGGGGGAGGTGGCCGCTGCCGCCGACAACCAGATATGTAGCGTCGGCGTCGCCTTCAGGGCCAGCATAGGAGGTGAGGTGTCGTGTCCTCAGCTACCCAGGCCCCCACCCCCAGCCCCACCCCCCACCCCCAGCCCCCACCCCCAGCCCCCACCCCCAGCCCCCCCCCCAGCCCCCAGAGGCAGCATAGGAGGTGAGTGTCCCCAACCCCCCAGACCCCCAGCCTCCCCGCCCCCACCTGATAAATGGTACGCGTGAGTTTGACGTCCGCTATGGTGAAGCAATGTTTCGCCGTGGAAGAATGACCGTTCCACTGATGGTCGTTCTTCCATGTTAGCATGCACCGGTGTTTCCTAATAGCTCACGTATGACTCGCTCAGTGCCCTTCCTGCAGTTAACGATTTCGTGCCATGGACGAGGAAGGAGCAAGGTGAGGTTCACACTCCCGATATTATTATGGGAAATGAGATGAGATTTTACGTTCATACAGCATCTCGCCACTCTTTTGTATTATATGACGTGATTCTCGGGTCGTACCGAAGGGTAAGATCCTGTAGTGGCTAATATTCCTTTGTGAACCTTTGTCCCGTAATTCACTTGTTGGTACTTGTTATGCAGTCGATATTCAAGTGCCAATCCATCAGATTGATGGCGTTCTTGAGAGCCCCTTGAGAGTTTTAATTCATAAACCATGCCGCTAGGGATGCCTCAAGCAGACCCCTAAAGATGACTTAGTTATAAAAAAGGGACATTTAATATTGGAGGCAAAAAATCACGGGTTGAGTTTGGCAAGCGATATGTACTAAACAGTCGACGATGTCGACGATTAGAATGCGTGTTACGCCGGTACCCCATGTTAGGAATGAGGGTTCGGGGAGAGAGGTTTGAAACTTGTAAACATGCGTACTTTGTATTGTAGACCGCGAAGTGAGTGGGTTAAGCAGGGGTGGGTAGATGGTGATAAGGCCTAAGCTGAGTGGAGAGGGAGGAGGAGGAAGAGTGGATGGGGGGGGGGGGGGGGGTGGGAGGGAGGGGCGGGCGGGCGTTAACGCGTGTGTCTCTGGGGGGGGGGGGAACCCCGCTTGGGGAGGTTCTAAAGTGAGATGGCAATAAACAGCAGACGGTAGTAGAACGTTTTGTTCCTTCCGCCACCCCGCTCGCAAGCGCTGTGTTGAATACCGTCGGCTAAGGCGATAACCGAGCCCTGGGATACTTTCTAGCTAGTTGACTAAAACTATCGGTGAAAGGGGTGAGTGACCTTGAATTCCAGGAATCGCCTGTGCTTTCGAACCTCTCTGGTAATATTTTCAGCTCACGTTAGGTTTTTTTTTGTTTTACGGGGCGAGCATCTTCTGGGAAGGCGAGTGCCGCTAAGGGTCTGCCCCGCTGCGGTTTTAACGGCCGAGGTTTATCCCGAGGCATGCTTTATTGTTATGCTTTATAGTTAACACGCTTTGAAGCTATGAGACGAACTGTGTACATTATTACGCCCGTCTGTGACGTCTAACAACGTCCGAGAGTTGGGAGGGTTGTGAAATATTACTACTCTTTAGTACTACCGTCTTTGACGTGTAACAACTTCCGAGAGTTATGAGGGTTGTGAAATATTACTACTCTTTGTTACTACCGTCTTTGACGTGTAACAACTTCCGAGAGTTAGGAGGGTTGTCAAATATTACTACTCTTTGTTACTACCGTCTTGGACGTCTAACAACTTCCGAGAGTTAGGAGGGTTGTAAAATATTACTACATTGATTTGTTCGCCTTGAGGTAGATGCCTAGATATTGATGGATAAGAAAAACAACATGACTTTATGGCCTGTTTCTCATGAAGCTTTTATTGTTTGTTTCTCGTAAAACCTTTTATGGTTTATATTTGGCAAGCCTTTTATGGTATAAACCGAAGGGATTTGGGGTTTGTTTGTTGGTTTAACGTTCGATCATTCTACTCATTAACTGGTTCCCTGTGTCTCTAGATGTTCGTGCTACTCATTAACTGGTTCCCTGTCTCTACAGTTGTTCGTACTTCTCATTAACTGGTTCCCTGTGTCTGTATCGCTAGGTGTTCGGGCTACCCATTAACTGGTTCCCTGTGTCTGTGTCGCTAGGTGTTCGGGCTACCCATTAACTGGTTTCCTGTGTCTGTGTCTCCAGGTGTTCGGGCTACCCATTAACTGGTTCCCTGTGTCTGTGTCGCTAGGTGTTCGGGCTACCCATTAACTGGTTCCCTGTGTCTGTGTCGCTAGGTGTTCGGGCTACCCATTAACTGGTTCCCTGTGTCTGTGTCTCCAGGTGTTCGGGCTACCCATTAACTGGTTCCCTGTGTCTGTGTCGCTAGGTGTTCGGGCTACCCATTAACTGGTTCCCTGTGTCTGTGTCTCCAGGTGTTCGGATGCTGGACGGTGAGGTGACTGACGCGGTGGAGGCCCGCTCCCTCAGCCTCAACCCGCAGCACATAGACATCTACAGCGCCTCGTGGGGGCCCGACGACGACGGCCGCACCGTGGATGGTCCCGCCCCACTGGCCAGGAGGGCCTTCTCTGACGGCATCACCAAGGTAAGTCCCACCCATTGGCCCCACCCACTGGCCCCGCCCACTGGATCGGCGGGCCTTCTCAGACGGCATCACAAGGGTAAGTCCCGCCCACTGGCCCCGCCCACTGGCCCCGCCCACTGGCCCCGACCACTGGCCCCGCCCACTGGCCCCGCCCACTGGCCGCGACCACTGGCCCCGCCCACTGGCCCCGACCACTGGCCCCGCCCACTGGCCCCGACCACTGGCCCCGACCACTGGCCCCGACCACTGGCCCCGCCCACTGGCCCCGACCACTGGCCCCGCCCACTGGCCCCGACCACTGGCCCCGACCACCGACCCCGCCCACTGGCCCCGCCCACTGGCCCCGCCCACTGGCCCCGCCCACTGGCCCCGCCCACTGGCCCCGCTCCCTGACCCCGCCCACTGGCTCCGCCCCACTGGCCAGGAAAGGAGGGCCTTTTCAGACGGCATCACCAAGGTTACTCCCGCCCACTGGCCCCATCCTCTGGCCCCGGCCCACTGGCCAGGAGGGCCTTCTCTGACGGCATCACCAAGGTAAGTCCCGCCCATTGGCCCCCGCCCACTGCCCCCCACGCCCCCCCACAGGATAGGCGGGCCTTCTCAGACGGCATCACCAGGGTAAGTCCCGCCCACTGTCCCCGCCCCACTGGATAGGCGAGTCTTCTCAGACGGCATCACCAAGCTAAGTCCCGCCCACTGGCCCCGCCCACTGGCCCCGCCCACTGGCCCCGCCCACTGGCCCCGACCACTGGCCCCGACCACTGGCCCCGCCCACTGGCCCCGCTCACTGGCCCCGCTCACTGGCTCCGCCCCACTGGCCAGGAAAGGAGGGCCTTTTCAGACGGCATCATCAAGGTAAGTCCCGCCCACTGGCCCCATCCTCTGGCCCCGCCTCACTAGCCAAGAGAGCCTTCTCAGACGGCATCACCAAGGTAAGTCCCGCCCACTGGCCCTACCCACTGGCCGCGTCCCACTGGCTAGGAGGGCCTTCTCAGACGGCATCACCAAGGTAAGTCCCGCCCATTGGCCCCGCCCACTAGCCCCGCCCACTGGCCCCGCCCCACTGGCCAGGAGGGCCTTCTCAGACGGCATCAGCAAGGTAAGTCCCGCCCACTAGCCCCACTCACTGGCCCTTTCGACTGGACCCGCCCCACTGGCCAGGAAGGCCTTCTCAGACGGAATCACCAACGTAAGCCGCGCCCTTTGGCCCCGCCCACTGGCCTTTCCCACTGGCCCCGCCCCACTGGCCCCGCCTCTCTGGCCAGAAAGACTTTCTAAGACGGCATCACCAGGGTAAGCCCCGCTCACGGGCCCCGCCCGCTGGCCGCGCCCCTCTGGCCAAGAGTGTATTCTCCTTGCCCTACCCTCTCAGTCTCAGATCTCAAAATGTCAATTGTCTCTGAATTCTTGGGTGTATTCGCTCATTGGTTTGAAACTCCTCAGCGAGCGACACCAGCCTGGCATGCTTCAGCAATAATGTTTGGACACACAAAAAAACGTCTACATAATGATATCATATGCACTTGTGTCTACCTCGTAGTCTGACATCCAGTCCATGGCATGTCTCCCGCTGTGCCTCGTCCCTGGTGTGTGTCATTTGGCTGCCTGTAGACCCTGGATTCCTAGACAGTTTTACACACATAACTGCCGCCTGCAATTAGGGGGGGGGGGCTGTGTTTTAAAAGTAGGCATCATTCATCCCATCCGGCTGTTCGCCCCCCCCCGTACCTTCCTCTCCTCCTCTCACATAGCCGTCCCCTCACAGCACAATCCCCCAGACCCCCTCTCTCCAGCCAACCCTGCCCAGCCAGACATAGACAGGCTCAGACATACCCCAGCCGATCCCCACCGACTGGTGCTATGTTGTACCCCGGCCCACACACCCCCTGCCACCCCGCACCCCCTGCAACCCCGCACCCCCTGCCACCCCACACCCCCCTGCCACCCCACACCCCCCTGCCACCCCACACCCCCCTGCCACCCCACACCCCCCTGCCACCCCACACCCCCCTGCAACCCGGCACGATTTACTTAATCCTGGCTGTCCCGTTACCTTAAAAGAACAAAAAATACCCTCCCCCCCCCCCCCCCCCTTTCACTCATTCGTCATTACCCTGACTGCGCCAAGTGGTAGGGGGTCGCCGACTTCTTGGCCGAGGCCGTCTATCTATAGACCGACACTCCACGGCGCACCCCCTGGGTCCTGTCCCGCCGCTAGGTGGCGCTAGTAGCCACGTGGTTCACGCGAAAAGACGAAGAACGGGAACAAAAGAAGGGGGCTGGGAAGGAGGGTCAGCTGGGAAAGCTGGGGAAGTCGGTCGTTCGAGTCCCCTTTGCGCAGGGCCGATGTCTAGAAGGGTACACAACATGCCTAGCGGTATCGGTGTCGTGCATATGAAGAGGGAAGTGTTACATGGTTACATGATGACCTCGTTACATGATGGAACTCCAATAGAAGCCCAGTCTGTGCTGCCCTGTTCTATGGGAACTAGAAGCCCAGCCTGTGCTGCCCTGTTCTATGGGAACTCCCTCCAATAAAAGCCCAGTCTGTGCTGCCCTGTTCTATGGGAACTCCGTCCAATAGAAGCCCAGTCTGTGCTGCTCTGTTCTATGGGAACTCCGTCCAATAGAAGCCCAGTCTGTGCTGCCCTGTTCTATGGGAACTCCCTCCAATAGAAGCCCAGTCTGTGCTGCCCTGTTCTATGGGAACTCTCTCCAATAGAAGCCCAGTCTGTGCTGCCCTGTTCTATGGGAACTCCCTCCAATAGAAGCCCAGTCTGTGTTGCCCTGTTCTATGGGAACTCCCTCCAATGGAAGCCCAGTCTGTGCTGCCCTGTTCTATGGGAACTCCCTCCAATAGAAGCCCAGTCTAAGTTGCCCTGTTCTATGGGAACTCCCTCCAATAGAAGCCCAGTCTGTGCTGCCCTGTTCTATGGGAACTCCGTCCAATAGAAGCCCAGTCTGTGCTGCCCTGTTCTATGGGAACTCCGTCCAATAGAAGCCCAGTCTGTGCTGCACTGTGCTATGGGAACTCCATCCAATAGAAGCCCAGTCTGTGCTGCCCTGTTCTATGAGAACTCCGTCCAACAGAAGCCCAGTCTGTGCTGCCCTGTTCTATGGGAACTCCCTCCAATAAAAGCCCAGTCTGTGCTGCCCTGTTCTATGGGAACTCCCTCCAATAGAAGCCCAGTCTGTGCTGCCCTGTTCTATGGAAACTCCCTCCAATAGAAGCCCAGTCTGTGCTGCCCTGTTCTATGGGAACTCCCTCCAATAGAAGCCCGGTCTGTGCTGCCCTGTTCTATGGGAACTCCCTCCAATAGAAGCCCAGTCTATGCTGCCCTGTTCTATGGGAACTTCCTCCAATAGAAGCCCAGTCTGTGCTGCCCTGTTCTATGGGAACTCCGTCCAATAGAAGCCCAGTCTGTGCTGCCCTGTTCTCTGGGAACTCCGTCCAATAGAATCCCAGTCTGTGCTGCCCTGTTCTATGGGAACTCCCTCCAATAGAAGCTCAGTCTGTGCTGCCCTGTTCTCTGGGAACTCCCTCCAATAGAAGCCCAGTCTGTGCTGCCCTGTTCTCTGGGAACTCCCTCCAATAGAAGCCCAGTCTGTGCTGCCCTGTTCTATGGGAACTCCGTCCAATAGAAGCCCAGTCTGTGCTGCCCTGTGCTATGGGAACTCCCTCCAATAGAAGCCCAGTTTGTGCTGCCCTGTTCTATGGGAACTCCGTCCAATAGAAGCCCAGTCTGTGCTGCCCTGTTCTATGGGAACTCCCTCCAATAGAAGCCCAGTCTGTGCTGCCCTGTTCTATGGGAACTCCGTCCAATAGAAGCCCAGTCTGTGCTGCACTGTTCTATGGGAACTTTATCCAATAGAAGCCCAGTCTGTGCTGCCCTGTTCTATGGGAACTCCGTCCAATAGAAGCCTAGTCTGTGCTGCCCTGTTCTATGGAAACTTCATCCAATAGAATCCCAGTCTTACTGCCCGTTCTATGAGAACTCCGTCCAATAGAAGCCCAGTCTGTGCTGCCCTGTTCTATGGGAACTAGAAGCCCAGTCTGTGCTGCCCTGTTCTATGGGAACTCCCTCCAATAGAAGCCCAGTCTGTGCTGCCCTGTTGTATGGGAACTCCCTCCAATAGAAGCCCCGTCTATGTTGCCCTGTTCTATGGGAACTTCCTCCAATAGAAGCCCAGTCTGTGCTGCCCTGTTCTATGGGAACTCCCTCCAATAGAAGCTCAGTCTGTGCTGCCCTGTTCTCTGGGAACTCCCTCCAATAGAAGCCCAGTCTGTGCTGCCCTGTTCTCTGGGAACTCCCTCCAATAGAAGCCCAGTCTGTGCTGCCCTGTTCTATGGGAACTCCGTCCAATAGAAGCCCAGTCTGTGCTGCCCTGTGCTATGGGAACTCCCTCCAATAGAAGCCCAGTTTGTGCTGCCCTGTTCTATGGGAACTCCGTCCAATAGAAGCCCAGTCTGTGCCGCCCTGTTTAATGGGAACTCCCTCCAATAGAAACCCAGTCTGTGCTGCCCTGTTCTATGGGAACTCCCTCCAATAGAAGCCCAGTCTGTGCTGCCCTATTCTATGGGAACTCCCTCCAATAGAAGCCCAGTTTGTGCTGCCCTGTTCTATGGGAACTCCATCCAATATAAGCCCAGTCTGTGCTGCCCTGTTCTATGGGAACTCCCTCCAATAGAAGCCCAGTCTGTGCTGCCCTGTTCTATAAAGGAACTCTTATGGGAATTTCGTGGCTTATAAAAGCGCCGCTTGGAGCGCCACCGTTTTGTCTGTGAAGTCCGTGCCTGGTCTTTGATGTCTCTCCACGGGCCCCGACCCCGGCCTTGTTAGCGGGGTCCTGCCCTGCCCTCTGAGGAACCATTGGTCTGCCATTGTCTGCCGCTTACGCCCTGCCCCCCCCCCTCACACAGCCCCATCCTCCAGCCCCCCCCCCCCCACCCCCGCCAGACAAAACCACCCTTCTCTCCGGCACAAAAAACCCTACCTGGTCGACATCTGAGTGAAAATCAATCGATCGAATTGTGGCAAATTAGTGCCGTCTGCTCTCTGCGATCTATAAAGACAGTCTGTCCGCGGTCTGGTCATTATGTGGGTGTGGGGTTGGGGGTGGGGGGGGGGGGTAAGGTGGGGGAGGAGGGAGGGCGGAAGGGGCGTGGTACCGGCTTCATTCACCGGTCAATGTGACCCCGAGGGATGGCGTTATGGGCGGTTGATGGGAGGAGGCGGAAGGCGCTGTCCGCCCATGTTGAGAGGTGTGCCTCGTATCGGTGATGTCCTGGGGTGAGACAGGACAAGACAGGACGGGGCGGGACGGTGCGTGCGGGAAGGGGCGGGCGGGGCGGGACGGTGCGTGCGGGAAGGGGTGGGCGGGGCGGGACGGTGCGTGCGGGAAGGGGTGGGCGAAGCGGGACGGTGCGTGCGGGAAGGGGCGGGCGGGGCGGGACGGTGCGTGCGGGAAGGGGTGGGCGGGGCGGGACGGTGCGTGCGGGAAGGGGTGGGCGGGGCGGGACGGTGCGTGCGGGAAGGGGTGGGCGGGGCGGGACGGTGCGTGCGGAAAGGGGTGGGCGGGGCGGGACGGCGCGTGTGGGAAGGGGTGGGCGGGGCGGGACGGTGCGTGCGGGAAGGGGTGGGCGGGGCGGGACGGTGCGTGCGGGAAGGGGTGGGCGGGGCGGGACGGTGCGTGCGGGAAGGGGTGGGCGGGGCGGGACGGTGCGTGCGGGAAGGGATGGGCGGGGCGGGACGGTGCGTGTGGGAAGGGGTGGGCGGGGCGGGACGGTGGGTGCGGAAAGGGGCGGGCGGGGCGGGACGGTGCTGGCGTGACGGGCGGGGAGACCGCGGTGTGACAGGACAAGACAAGCGGGGCGGGCGGGATGGGTGGTGCGGGACAGGACAAGACAGGCGGGGCGGGCGGGATGGGTGGTGCGGGACAGAACAAGACAAGCGGGGCGGGCGGTGGTGCGGGACAGGACAAGACAAGCGGGGCGGGCGGTGGTGCGGGACAGGACAGGACAAGACAAGCGGGGCGGGCGGTGGTGCGGGACAGGACAAGACAAGCGGGGCGGGCGGGATGGGTGGTGCGGGACAGGACAAGACAGGCGGGGCGGGCGGGATGGGTGGTGCGGGACAGAACAAGACAAGCGGGGCGGGCGGTGGTGCGGGACAGGACAAGACAAGCGGGGCGGGCGGTGGTGCGGGACAGGACAAGACAAGCGGGGCGGGCGGTGGTGCGGGACAGGACAAGACAAGCGGGGCGGGCGGTGGTGCGGGACAGGACAAGACAAGCGGGGCGGGCGGGATGGGTGGTGCGGGACAGGGATTGGCCGTGCCGTTGCCGGACCTCCACGACCGTGGCTGGCCCTCCCGCCCCTGCCGCCCAGGGTCTCGTCTTCATACACTCCGGCAAAATCCCCTTTCCGGTGATTTCCGGTGTTTTTATCGGCGTCACAAGCTTGATTTTCAATACCTTATTCCACCATATATTTATCTCACCTTATCTCGATTTGGAAATACATGTAAAGGAATTCAAGAGCGCTGGACCGCATCCTGGATCGGATACAAGGCTGTAGTATTTTTATGAAGACTGCTGTACGTCTTACAGCACGGCCCCAATGCCAGCTTGACGTTCATAACCCGTCGTCCTCTATAGGCTGGACACCGCCCGTCACGGCCACAGTACCCGAAGGTCGGGCAGGGGGATAAAACCCCGGGGGTGGGGAGGGAGTGCGGCGCGGGGTGGGGACGTGGAGGGCGGAGACGACATATGTTTGGTGGGCGGAAGTGACGTGATCCCCGTGATCCCCCCCCCACCAGGTGAGAGGGGGCGGGGACCCTCGTTTATTGCATATTTTTCGGTGTTTGCCGCGAGCCCTGCCCTTTTGTCTGTCCGCTAGGCTGCGCGCTATGTACTGCCGACTGCCTGCTTCCGGTGGATTACCGGCTTAAGCGCCTCCCCCCCCCCCTTACCCTCCCTTCACCCTCCGACTGCCCAGGGCTTTCTTACAACCGGCTGCCGTCACCTTGCCCCACCCCCCAGGGCCGAACCCACCCCGTTGGGTGGTATCCACCCCATCCCCCCCGCCCCCCGCCCCTCACGCCCAGGTGAACTTGTATGGCTTCCCCATAGTCCGGCTCCTGCGTGGCACTCACGGTGTGAGCGGAGTGGGGGGGGGGCGGGGTGGGGTGGGGGGGGGCACACACGATGGGCTTGCTCGATGTCCATGCCCCCTCTTAATCCCCCATCCCCCTCCTGCCTCTGGTTGACTGCGACGGCCGGCGAATCCCTTCCAGCTATAACTTCATTCCACTTGACACTCCAATCCAGAGCTGTCATCCATTGCAGCGGTCTTGCTATCCGACCGGAGACACTGCACCCCCACACTGCACCCCCACACTGCACCCCCACACTGCATCCCCACACTACACCCCCACGCTAGACCCCTACGATCAACCCCCACACTGCACCCCTACACTGCACCTCCGCACTGCACACTCACACCCTCACGCTGACAGTCCCCTCACCCTGACAGTCCCCTCACCCTGACAGTCCCCTCACCCTTACAGTTCCCTCAAGCTGACAGTCACCTTAGGCTGAGTCTCATCACGCTGACAGTTCCGTCACTCTGACAGTCCCCTCCCCCTGACACTTCCCTCACGCTGACAGTTCCGTCACGCTGACAGTTCGTCACCCTGACAGTCCCCTCACTCTGACAGTCCCCTCACCCTGACAGTCCCCTCACCCTGACAGTTCCCTCACGCTGACAGTTCCCTCCCGCCGACAATTCCCTCGTTCTGACAGTCCGCTTGGCCTGGCCGCTTGCTTCATGGCCTCGTTAAGCCCCGCGGGGGCCGGGCCCAGCAGGACCATTCAATCTAATATTAAGGGGTCTTAGGCTGGATTGCCCGGGCGTTCCCTGTGCCTTTAGCGGCCCTCCATCACGGAGCTGCCCCCCCCCCCCCCGCGCCGGCCGACTGCAGGCTCCTCACCTCCCCTTGGTGACACCACGACACTTGTGCCGCCCCTGTAATAACCAGAGCCTTCACATCGCAGTACGAGACCCCATGGATACATTGACATGTATATATAGCGTGTTTGTTACCAGGAATCGGTGCTCACTTCATTCAGGTCGGCATCATACGTTAAGCATGCCATAATAACGTCTGTATTGCTATCGAAGTGATTATTTGTAATGGTTATTAAAATTACACGCGGCGATGCCGCCATATTGTGTTTAGATCATTTTTTGTAAATATCTTTCTGTTTTAAATATGTTTCTTTATCATGGTTGATCATCGTAGAAGGATGTTTTCCAATGACAGGACGGTCCATTTATAGACATCATATCGCATAATGTCGCAATCCGTATCCTCCATTACACCGCAGTTCCGGTCTCTGTCGCTAGAGGGGGTGTGTAACGCTGTTTAGCTTTGACGTGCTTGAAAGCGAGCCTAAAACACCCAGTATTTCGCTGGATTGATTTCTGTCGTTGCCCGCATACTGTCGCCAGGATGCGAACCAAAAATACTACCTAAAACAACCGCAACGTTGTCATTGGATGTCATTTTTTTAAATTTCTGTCGCTAGGGGCGCGGCGGTCTGGGCTCGGTGTACGTCTGGGCGTCGGGGAACGGCGGCCGGGACGGCGACAGCTGCAACTGCGACGGCTACACGAACAGCATCTACACGCTGTCCATCAGCAGCGCCACGGAGAACGGCCGCATCCCCTGGTACTCCGAGGCCTGCTCCTCCACGCTCGCCACCACCTACAGCAGCGGCTCCGGTGCCGAACGACAAATCGTGAGTGCCAGTCACACACCCTCCCCACGTCCCCCCGCCACCTTCCTCACCGCGCGGTCGGGTCAAGGTCATAGCGACGCCCGGTCTTTTAGATTTGAGTTACGACATTGGTCAATGATGGGAAACTTATATTTTACTAAATTTTACAAGGTCGTGGATGTTGAATTAGCGCGAATCATTCTTTCCGTAGGACTCACGTATTACTCAGGCATTGCGTTTACTAATCGATCTCGTGGGTCTTACTTAACATTGAAGATAACGCAAATCAACGATGATGACAACTTAATGATTTTGTGTAAGGACGTAGAGAAGTGGGGCAAAATGGGGACGCTAAGCTTTTTAGGTACTGGGATCAGTAAAACAGTGGCAAGAGTTACCACACTTTGTTGAAACATTAAACATTGTAATTTGACCTTAGAGGCCGACTGGCATGCCTAACCAACGACAAATTACAAAATTATAATAAAAACTAAATTAAGCCTTAATTGCCCCGTTTTACCCCATATATGAGGCAATTTGGGGTCAGATTTGGGCAACATGGGACCATTGTTTAACGTGAATCAATTAAAATAGGAGTTAATGGGCCATTCGGTCGTCGCTAGGTTCAGTTAGTGAATAAAAATGTTTCCCATGTCCTTGGGACTTCAAGATCAAGTTGCAAGCATGTTTTGTCATATGCCATCGAGACGAGCTGAGAAATTAGATCAAAACTGAGAAAAATAACAAATCCTGGTTTATACTCGCATGTTGTCTCCTACCGATTCCCGTTTAGTGTCGCGAGTGCCAAATGACGTAAGTTGCTGGTATGCAAGTATTGTGCCAGGCCAGGCCACGTAACTATGGAGATATCACCCCACCCCGTTATGCTTTGCCCCCACGTCCCCTACGTGTATATTGTATTATAATAAAATTGAATCCCGCAAGACACACGTTTATATCCGTTCCTTTATAAATACTGATATTTGTGTGTATCTTGAAATGTGCTTGTTGCAGGTAACCACTGACCTGAGAAAAGGATGCACTGAGACACATACGGGTACCTCAGCCAGCGCGCCCCTAGCGGCAGGAATCTGTGCCTTAGCGCTGCAGGCCAAGTAGGTCATCCGGTTTGGGCACATTTCACGAGAGACTCGCGCTTTTCATTGGTGTCATGAAAACGGGACTAATATCCACTGATCATTTGTTCTCAATATAGAAAACTAAAACAAATTGGGGTTACTTTCGTCCTAGTCCAATCGTAACGTCTAGGTATATATCGATGTACAGTATTTGATCTCCTCAATTTTTCAATATTTAAGGACTGATTCGGTCTACTTACGTATTTATGCGATGACGACTTGCCACTAGCAATTCTTTTCATGATCTGTCGATGGTAAACCTCACCTATTATCGCCCTCTGGTTACCACGTGCCACTTTATTTATGGTCACCTCACCTTTTATCGCCCCTTGGTTTGTCGCTTGCCAGTCTTGGATATTCTACTGATGGTAATTTCACCTTTTATCGCCCCACCTGGTTGCCACGTGCTATTCTTTGCCACTGTTTTGATTACACGTGTTGTCTTGGGCAGGCCGCAGTTGACGTGGCGCGACATGCAGCATATCGTGGTGGAGACTGCGCGACCCGCCAACCTCATAGCATCAGACTGGGTCGTCAATGGCAACGGACGCAAAGGTATGTACAGCGGTGTGGTAAACGTCATCAAAAAGGCCTCGTCAACGCTATCTGGTGTTCTACCGCATCGATGTAACATTCATGACTTGACGACACTGCTTTGGACAAAAGCCGTTTCATCTCCTGAAGAAATTCAACGTAACAGAAAGCGACTGGCCATTCAATTATATTGGTTGTGTATAATGATTGTCTGTGTGGGTCCTCTCTCTGTGGGTTCCCTCTGGGGGTCCTCTGTGACTTCCTCTTTGTGGGAGTCCTCTCTGTAGGGGTCCTCTCTTTTGCTCTTTAGGTGGAGTGGGTCCTTGCGGGTCCTCCCTGTGGGGTTCCTCCCTGTGGGGTTCCTCCCTGTGGGGTTCCTCCCTGTGAGGTTCCTCCCCTGTGGGGTTCCTCCCTGTGGGGGTTCCTCCCTGTGAGGTTCCTCCCTGTGGGGTTCCTCCCCTGTGGGTTCCTCCCTGTGGGGTTCCTCCCTGTGGGGTTCCTCCCTGTGGGGTTCCTCCCTGTGAGGTTCCTCCCTGTGGGGTTCCTCCCTGTGGGGTTCCTCCTTGTGGGGTTCCTCCCTGTGGGGTTCCTCCCTGTGGGGTTTCTCCCTGTGGGGTTCCTCCCCGTGGGGTTCCTCCTTGTGGGGTTCCTCCTTGTGGGGTTCCTCCCTGTGGGGTTCCTCCCTGTGGGGTTCCTCCCTGTGGGGTTCCTCCCCGTGGGGTTCCTCCTTGTGGGGTTCCTCCCTGTGGGGTTCCTCCTATTGACTGGTGTAGTGGATAGCGCACTAGACCGCAGATCAATCGGCTCGAGAATCCAGCCCATCCATTCATCATTCCTTGGGCCCATGTTAGCCCTTGTGTGCCTACACGCGGCCTGACACACGCACTTCCTTTCAGTGAGCCATCCACTTCGGCTTCGGGTTGATGGACGCGGCCGCCATGACAGACCTGGCCAAAAACTGGTCTACGGTCCCCGAGCAACGCAGTTGTCAGATCCACGCCGCGGGGCGTCCAAAGGTAGGTCACGTGGCCAATGGCGCGAGACCCCGCCCCCCCCCCCCTCTGGATCCGCCCCTGCTACCAATTTATAAAAAAAAAATAAAAAAATAAAAAAACGGGTCGCTTATTATTGGTTTATTTATTATTAGACGCATCTATATTAATATTTTATTTATGTATTATTATATTATTAATGTATTATTCTTTATATTTGAACGTATAAATGCGTGACGTGAAACACCCGGGCGATGCAGTAACATGAACCCGTCTCGAGAATCTTAAATCACGCTATTGAGTCACGATGGGTCGGAAATTATAATATTAAGTGGCATTAGCACTAACAGCACTTTATCTGAAACATTATAAAGAAAACGATCCGTATTTAATATATTATAATGATCAATCTTGCTTCATATCAAACTGAAAAAAAAATATATATCATTGTTATTATACTTATCATTATATATATCATTATTCCAAAGAAATATCATCTGCTCTGCATCCCCCCCACACCTCTCACACCTACTCCCGCACCCCTCTCCCCCCGCCTTCCAGGAAGATCGGCTCCAACCAGGAGGTGAAGGTGGAGTTGCTAAGCGACGGTTGCCGGGGGTCGACGGACGAGGTGCTGTACCTGGAGCACGTGCAGGCCGTGCTCACGCTGTCGGCCTCGCGGCGTGGCGAGGTCGAGATCTTCCTAATATCGCCCGCCGGCACGCGGTCCACGCTGCTCGCCCGGCGCGTCCGCGACAGCTCGGCGGACGGCTTCAACAACTGGGCCTTCATGACGACCCACAACTGGGGCGAGCTCGCCATGGGCACGTGGACGCTGCAGATCAAGAACGGCGCCAGTTCCTGTGAGTATATATAAAGGAAGGTGGGGGCTGGGTGACTCCCGTTGTATTGGAGGGCGGGAGTGACCACCCTTTCCGGGGCTCGGGGTGACCGTTCTATCGGGGGTGGTGGGGTGGGTGGGGGGGGGGTGCAGTTGGGTGGGAAGCGCCAGGAGGGCGATAGGTTGGGGGGTGGGGCTGTTTCATGTTTGTGAGGGTGCTAGGAGGGTGAGAATAGGTGGGATGGGGGTGTTTCATTGTGAGGGCGCCAGGAGGGTGAGGGTAGGTGGTGTGGGGGTGATTCATTGTGAGGGTGCTAGGAGGGTGAGGGTAGGTGGGATGGGGGTGTTTCATTGTGAGGCCGCCAGGAGGGTGAGGGTAGGTGGTGTGGGGGTGACTCATTGTGAGGGTGCTAGGAGGGTGAGGGTATGTGGGATGGGGGTGTTTCATTGTGAGGCCCGCCAGGAGGGTGAGGGTAGGTGGTGTGGGGGTGATTTATTGTGAGGGTGCTAGGAGGGTGAGGGTATGTGGAATGGGGGTGTTTCATTGTGAGGCCGCCAGGAGGGTGAGGGTAGGTGGGATGGGGGTGTTTTATTGTGAGGCCGCCAGGAGGGTGAGGGTAGGTGGGATCGGGGTGTTTCATTGTGAGGCAGCCAGGAGGGTGAGGGTAGATGGTGTGGGGGGTGATTTATTGTGAGGGCGGCAGGAGGGTGGAGGGGGTGGATCAGTGCGAGGGCTTTAGAGCCCCAGGGTTCATGGGGAGTGCAGGATGGTGGTTACTTTTAGGTGGGGGGGAGAGGAGTAGGAACGCATGGGCGGTGGCTGGGGGGGCGGGTGTTGGCATTGACCGCCCACGGGTGTTGTATATAGCTTTGGTGGGTGTATCATTATCACTTACCCTCAAGGGAAAACCCTCAACGCATTCTTGCGCATTTTGGATTTCTAAAAAGTACTTTTAGTAGTTATGGAAATTGTTAAGATACAGGGCGAATGCTGGATGCTGGTTTTTTTCGTCCTTCTTGTCTGTGTTTTTTGAAGCGCCACCTGGTGGCAGAATATTCTGAGAGAATGGTATTTCAGACCTCACCCTCACCTATTAATCCTACTGAACGTCTTGCATGGGATGTCTTACCAACCGCAAGAGAAAGGAACTAGCGACGCTCAACTGTTTTTGCGGGTTCTTCCGAAATCCGCTAATGGGTCCCAACATGTGATATACTGTGAACTGTGTGTAATGTAAGGTCAACGTTTACTGCGACACTGTCGGTTTAAACACTGTACAGCATCTTTTTTCAACGTAAGTTTTAAATGAGTTTCTTACCAGGTCATGGCTTGGGATTGTGTGAAGACGGAAAGTCGCTTTTTTATGTAATTATTGTATGGACGTGTATGGCCCGGATCTATCCTGGGTATGATCTGGATCTGTTCAGGATCTGTTCGGGATCTGTCCTGTTCATCGGCGGCGCTGATTTTATTTCTGTTTCCCGCACGGCTGGCTGCCCGGGGACCGCAGCCAACTCTGTCCGGCTCGTCTCCTGGACCCTGGTGCTGTATGGCACGGAGCGCCACCCCTACCGCGCCACCACCACCACACCAGCACCACCCCGGCCACGCCGCCCCCCCACCCCGCCTTCCAAGAACCCGCGCCACTCCTCCGTCTACAACCCGCCTAACATGCACCAGTTTATCGGCATCTCGCGCACGCGCGACGAGGCCTGGGGACGCCAGGACCACGTGGTCAAAGTGGGGCCCTGCAAGAAGCCCAAGGCGCCCAGCCTGCAGCAGCTGTACGCCCCCACCCCCGGCCCCGCCCCTGCCCCGCGCCCCGCCCACCCGCCGCCCCCACCGCCGCCGCCACCCCCGCCCGTCATTAACTTCCAACAGCCGGACGCGGGCGACGACAGCGACGCACGGAAAGGCAAGCAACCCACGCTGTTATGTACCACTCCATCCCCCATCCCCCTCCCCTGCCCTCACCCGTACCATCGGCATCGAGCGCCGTTGCATACTGGTTGCATCGCGTTGTCTTATGGCTGACCCACCCCCGCCCACGCAACCACCCACCGCCGTGAATGTTACTTAAGCGTATAGTATTTTTTACCTTTCTAATTGATTTCCAGGCATGCCTTTTTAGTCCGCCCAACCCGTACGGCCTGCCTGCCAGTGGTCTGGCGCTAGATGTTGGAATGAGTGTCCCACTTTTGATTTCTTTCTTTTTTAAGGGAGGGGGGGTTTCCATTTCAGGTTTGTGCTGTATGTGTTCGTGTCTATGTCCACTAGGCGTCTGTAGCACACATGTACCCATGGCTAGCCTGTGTGGTCTCGTCCAGTGCATGTTGTACGGGGATAGAAGACTCGCCACTCCAGAACTCATGCCACAACAGACGCCATGTTGAAATTAACATTGAAAATAACAATTTGAAATCGGTCATGCGGCAGGTTAATTTGGGATTTTATACAGTACTTACGATGTACGCCTCCTATGTCAAAGTGATTCGCCGAAATAAGTCGTCCGTTAGCTTGTGTTGAAATGAAACTTCCGTTAACTTGTGTTGCCACGAAATGACTCGTCCGTTAGCTTATGTTGAAATGACTCGTCCGTTAGCTTATGTCGCTACAAAAT
The DNA here is from genome assembly GCA_964019135.1 of Arenicola marina. Lineage (NCBI taxonomy): Eukaryota > Metazoa > Annelida > Polychaeta > Arenicolidae > Arenicola > Arenicola marina. The sequence goes on from OZ025255.1 coordinate 8,297,754, forward strand.
GAATCGTCCGTTAACTTGTTTTGACACGAAATGAATCGTGCGTTTGCTTGTTTTCACACGAAATTGATACGAAATGAACCGTCCGTTAGTTAGTGTTGCCACGAAATGAATGGTCTGTTAGATTGTATTACCACGAAATAAACCGTCTCTTAGCTAATGTTGTAATCGTCCGTTAGATTGTGTTGCCACGAAATGAATCGTCCGTTAGCTTATAGTGACACGAAATGAATCGTCCGTTAGCTATAGTGACACGAAATGAGTCGTCCGTTAGCTTGTTTTGGCACGAAATGAATCGTCCGTTTGCTTATAGTGACACAAAATGAATCGTCCGTTAGCTTGTAGTGACACGAAATGAGTCGTCCGTTAGCTCACATTGGCACGAAATGAATCGTTCGTTAGCTTGTAGTGACACGAAATGAAGCGCCGGTTAGCCTGCATTGACACGAAATGAAGCGTCCGTTAGCTTGTTATCATCCTATTTATGACTCCGAAAATGACTGGAAAAGACATTTCGTGACGTGAGACATTCAGTTTATAAGCCAGTCCATCGTTAATACGGCTTTATTGTAATCAAAAGGCGCGGTCGTGAACTGTTTTGTACTCTATGGTATGGCTATTATGGGCTTTGCATCGTGTGGGTGACTATTCATATAACATTTCTTCCTATTTTCTTGTAGGTTGATTCCATGCTAAGCTAAGGAATGTCTTTCTATTGTTTTGCCGGACGAATGACCAGCAAAGAAAGTGCTTCTGTGCTGGCGCATATATGGGATTTTGCTGGTGTGAATGCGCTAATACTAGGCCAATCGCTTATGAATATCATCTAAAAACACATCGCTAGCTGCCGATGTATGCTGTGACTGACTCACATTTCATTAATGCAAATGGACAGGTGGCTGGCTTATATCAGCATTTTGTGCATTTCTCTACCGACGTGCTTAGATTCACGTTTCACAATACATATATTCTAGACATCGAAGTTTGGTTGAATGTTAACGCAAGAGCGCCTTGATCTTTGTATGAAGGTGACTATAATATCAGTCTGTTGTCCGTGGTCTCATAGGGCCCTGCGAGGATTGTTGTTCAAGTCAAGGGATATGCCGTCCATCCATCGCCGTTCCCGACATGAAAACACGTTAATTTATTATTTTTCGCATTTATATTTTGCCCTCAGCTTCCTACAACCATCAATTTCGAACCAGCGAAGGTACTGCTACAACTCTCCTTTTGTCTCTCACTTCTGTCCTCACGTCACGTAGATCGTGTGTTGAGGCTAAGCCGTTGACACTCTCCGCCGCTGGGTGGCGCTGGTATATGATCTCTCCCGCGCTGTGTCGCTGCTCTCCCTCTCCGTGGCTTCCAGTGTCCTGTTTTCTGGTCGTTGCCGCAGACTCACACCATTGACTAACCTATTGTCCGATCGGCGATGATCATTTGCCTTCAAGTGGTGGCCATTATACTTACCAACTGGGTTCGGAATGTCACCTATGGTCGATGTATTGCTCCTCTCCTACTAACCTTGGACTAAACCGTAGTGCTGTTCTAGGCATCTCAGCGACGCATTTCTCCTCTGAACTTCTCTTATCGTGTTGGATACTTCTCTTTTATCGTGTTGGACTTTTAATATCGCTTTAACAGATCTCGGCGTTATTGTCTTTTTTTTCATCGGTCGTTGGCTATCTCTGCCTTTGGTGGTACAACCCTGTGGGACAGCGGTCCTATAGTAACACTCCTTAACCTTCCATTGGTTGTACTGCCTTGCTGTGTGCCCTCCCCTACTCTCCTCACACTCACATCTCTTGGCTGCCATCGCACATTTCACCTCTAAATCACCCCCCTTGATGACACCGGAAGTGACGGCGACG